>JAOCNB020104522.1:0-11373 GCA_026546465.2 Palythoa caribaeorum | reverse complement strand
CGCGAAATGACTGACAAAACTTTGATAATCGTTTCTAGTGATCTGTATGTTTTTCCGACTCGACGAGAAATTTTTGAGTTGATGTTTTCAGCATCAGGGGATCTCGCACCCAGGCCAGTCCCCCCTAAAGAATTTCTGTAAAAGTACTCGTGGATGTTAGGTCCATCATTTTTTCCGTTAAGAGTCTTGAATTCTTCCCGCGTGACAGCATCCTTGCTAAACGTGATCCCTTTTCCTTCATTCTTCCAAGCGACCACAATTTTTTATGCGTGCGCTGTTCTCCACTGCAAGTATTTTTCAGCCTTCTAACGATTTCTCATGGGTGAGTTCAACACTTTGCCTGTTATTAGTTTCAACCACAAGTGGGTCATTAAGTCAAGCTTCTGATGTTTTGCCTTGGGCCAATTTCCGAACGAGACGGCACGGCAAGGCGTTCAAAGGCAGAAAAAAGTGGTAGTCAAAACAAAATTTCCTGTTGAAATATTATATTGAACTTGATTTTCTCAACTAACATCGTCGTCAACTTTAAACGGTCGGAAAAACCGTACATCACCCCTTTCCTTTCCCCCAGCGTATGTTTTGTGCGCTGGTGAAAATGATGAAAATATAGACGACCCCTAATGAAGTTGTGTTGTAGAGGTTTTAAATAATGACCTTATTGGGGGGTTATAAACTTGGTTATTACACGATCAGTGAACTTGTGAAAAATATAGTTGCAACTTTCGTCCGTAGTTTGGCGTCACCTGCCGTGAGCGTCGGTGTAGCGAGTCGTAGAATTGAGGGATAATACAGTAAAAAGCAGTGTAAATGTGGTGATAGTTTTCTTGAGGCAAAGCTTTTAGAGCAAAATGGTATCAGGCTTGTGTAAGGATGTGCGTTTCAGTCGTAAAACTTATCTGTAAAAAAAGTCCTTGAAGGAAAAAAGTCTTGTGTTGATCGCAAGCTATCTAGAGTAATATATTCTATACTGACGAAATTTGTTTTCCTACACGAAAGAGCCAGCTTTTCGCCATTTTGCTTCCAGTTTGCGTAAAGAAAAACAACCTTTATTCAATAGTGTATTGCTCTCGATAATCACTGCCTGTGATACTTGGTATAGGTGAATATTAATCGTGTTTATTTGTTTTGCCTCGTTATCATACTGCCCTACTTTGTAATAAAATTTGCAAGTAAATTTCTTTAGAGTTTTTGAGATCGCCGCGGTCAATACAGCGCACGATGTCAGTTCGGGCACATAGCTGTTTTGTCTTTTTTAAAAACCACTATTTTTTAGAAACGGTGTGTGTGGAATCAAGTGTTTCTTCTCTGACAAAGCATTGTAAAGTCGGTTTAAGAAGTCGTCAGATTTACGGCAATGGATGCAGAAATGTGTTAACTGCAAGTTGAGAATCTACCATATCTTCATAGCACAATTTTCCTCATTATCTATTGAAAATTACACGTGAAGAACAAAAAAAAGTCAGTTTTTGTTGGCTTTTGTTTTCAAGATTTGATAAAATGTTTCGTTTTATTTTGTTTCCGAAACGTGTGCACAAGCTGATGTATTCTCAGCACGAAAACCTAAAAATTCTAATTTAAGAAAAGCGATTTCCACCAGCATCGCTTTCTTGATTCTTTGGCAACCAAAAGGGAGTATGTTATCGAGGCAGATTGTAAACTATGTTTTAATTTTGACGCCAGTTTTGTGAGCCCATGTATTTTTCTGCCATACTGTATTGTCGTACATGCACTTATGATCTCACTGTTTGCTTCCGTTTTCCTTGTAAAATTATTGGGATCAATAAATATTGTAAATTATTTATCAGAAATTAAAAGAGTGTTTCTTTTTTCTGTTTGTTTATAACTCGTACAACCTAGAATACGTAGAGGGCTCCCAGAGGGTCAGTTTTGCCTTTTTCGTTTTTTTAGCTGTACCATTAAACTGGTTTTCATATGTATGGAGAAAAAAGTTGACACAAGTGTTGGTAAAGCTCAACGGAAGTGGAAAGATGTCTCTTCTTTCATATGTGTTTTTGCTTTCGTTACAACCGTTTTCAGTAACACGTGTCACTGCATTGTCACTATAATGAATCCAAGTATAGAGGTGATCTGGCACAGAGAAGTGGTAATGGTTATAAGAATGACACTGATTAGCATGTCTATTCCACTTCTCCAACTGTGCTAGCTTACCCTTATACTGGGTCTCATGTTTCAGTCCGGTTACCGTTTGGGAACTGTGAAATGGTCGTCTGCAATGTTGCTTTAAATACCAACGTTAAAACAAAAGGAATAAAAAACTATGTTTACCCCCGGTTGTTCAAACATCGATTAGCTTAATCCTGGATTAGTGGAAAATTGAACAGCAGAATTTTGAGGGCCTACTTATGAAAGTTAATTTTTTTTCTTGACAGAGTTACTATGTATTAATAAACCTTTTGTCAGGTGAAATTTGAGTTTAAACTATCGGCCAAAATGCACTGAAACAAAACAGCCGGTTAAATTTTAACCCAGGATTAGTGCTAATCGGCTTTTGAACAACCGGCCTCAGAAAGTTTTAGATCAAATCCATTTCTTTTAAAAAATTTGTACCTAGCTCTAGCATTAATCATTGAGAACTCTGATAAGACTGTGGAAGTCAACTTCACACATCTACATAATTTTATAGCTTATAGAAAGCGATTTCTTTTACTCATTTAGAACTACAGTTTGGGTTTCCAATGTGGTACCATCTTGGTATGTGGCATGTCTCGGCTGCAGTACCAGCCTCCACTCATCTTGATGAACGCAATAGTATTAAATGGATGGGGGTCAGTCGCAGCAACCAAAACATGCCAAATACTTAAGTGTGTTTAGCTTGGAAAAATCAAACTGTGGTTCGTCCAAAGTACTCACTTTCTGTAAGCTATAGCTATCAAATTTAAAATAATGGTATAGATTACACTCAAGGTAATGAAAACTCTCAATATTTTTGTTGCAACAGGCTCAGAAGATGCAGCTGTAGCTTTGGCATTCACACTTGCTATGTTGTCTCAGTTGCTGCAGTGCAGCATCACCAATATACAAAATGCTAAGCATTTTGACAGCAGTGACAGAATAGAACTGAAGAAAGTAGCATCTCCATTGACAAATGGTTTTAATGGATCCCATAAAAACAACATGGTGGTATGTGAAGAGGAACAAACTAAGCTTGTCAAGGCAAAACAGATAACAAAAGCACTTAAGAAGAGGAGAAGGAGAAGACATCGTCGACACACTGATAGCTTTGAAAGTGAAAGTGCGAGTGCCAGCGACTTTGGTATCATGGACAGTGATGATGACGATGATGCTGAAGAAGAGTATGAGAGTGATTTGAGTGAAGGTGGTATAGTTGATGGAATGATTGAAGACTTAATTAGTGATGATGAAGAGAGTGAGGATGTCTACGTTGAGAGTGACTCAGAGAATGAAAGCGATGCTCGCAATGCTGAACCAAGAAGTATGTTCTCATTGTCCAGTAATATAGCTATGAAAAACAGGAGTGCTGTGACAGACTCTCGGAAGCTGCAGAACATGCCACCCTGTGGTCAACAGAGCAAGTTCGGAGTGCAGATGTTGAAACAGAATGGTTTAGTGTTTGGTAAAATGATAACAGAGCCACCCAGTGATGTTAGCGATGCTGAAACAGGTGAGCAAGGCGAAAATTTGTGTTACGTTCAGGTACAAGCTATGCTAAATTGGATGTTCTTAAACATAAACTCTATACATGTTGAGGAAAAATAGAATGTTACTTAAGTAGAAAAACTGTGTCAATTCACCTTAACTTATTTCAAAGTTCAAAGGATAGCAATCTTGCAGTTTGCGCATGTCAGTGAATAACAAAAGACCATGGGACCAGTCAGTAGATTCATCTACTCAAGGTACCAGTCAGAAGTTTGCTCAGCTCATCGTACCAGTCAGTAGTTCCATCAGCTCATGGGCCCAGTCAGTAGTTCCATCAGTTCATGGTACCAGTCAATACTTCTATCAGCTCATGGTACCAGTCAGTAGTTCTATCAGCTCATGGTACCAGTCAGTAGTTCTATCAGCTCATGGTATCAGTCAGTAGTTCCATCAGCTCATGGTACCAGTCAGTAGTTCCATCAGCTCATGGTACCAGTCAGTAGTTGCATCAGCTCATGGTACCAGTCAGTAAGTGCATCAGCTCATGGGCCCAGTCAGTAGTTTCATCAGCTCATGGGCCCAGTCAGTAGTTTCATCAGATCATGGTTTCAGTCAGTAGTTCCATGAGCTCATGGACCCAGTCAGTAATTTCATCAGCTCATGGTATCAGTCAGTAGTTCCATTAGCTCATGGGCCCAGTCAGTATTTCCATCAGCTCATGGTATCAGTCAGTAGTTCCATGAGCTCATGGGCCCAGTCAGTATTTCAATCAGCTCATGGTATCAGTCAGTAGTTCCATGATCTCATGGGCCCAGTCAGTAGTTCCATCAGCTCATGGGCCCAGTCAGTAGTTCCATCAGCTCATGGTACCAGTCAGTAATTCCATCAGCTCATAGTATCAGTCAGTAGTTCCATCAGCTCATAGTATCAGTCAGTAGTTCCATCAGCTCATGGTACCAGTCAGTAGTTCCATCAGCTCATGATACCAGTCAGTATTTCCATTGGCTCATGGTACCAGTCAGTAGTTCCATCAGCCCATGGTACCAGTCAGTTGCTCCATCAGCTCATAGTATCAGTCAGTAGTTCCATCAGCTCATGGTACCAGTCAGTAGTTCCATCAGCTCATGGTACCAGTCAGTAGTTTCATCAGCTCATAGGCCCAGTCAGTAGTTCCATCAGCTCATTAACCCAGTCAGTAGTTCCATCAGCTCATGGACCCAGTCAGTAGTTCCATCAGCTCATGGGTCCAGTCAGTAGTTCCATCAGCTCATGGGTCCAGTCAGTAGTTCCATCAGCTCATGAACCCAGTCAGTAGTTCCATCAGCCCATGGGCCCAGTCAGTAGTTCCATCAGCTCATGGGCCCAATCAGTAGTTCCATCAGCTCATGGGTCCAGTCAGTAGTTCCATCAGCTCATGGGTCCAATCAGTAGTTCCATCAGCTCATAGTATCAGTCAGTAGTTCCATCAGCTCATGAACCCAGTCAGTAGTTCCATCAGCTCATGGTATCAGTCAGTAGTTCCATCAGCTGATTAACCCAGTCAGTAGTTCCATCAGCTCATGGAACTGATGTTGATGGAATCCTACAGTCTTTCATTACCAGCTCCCTCTAGATTATTGAGTAAATATCCTTTTATATCGTTTAGAGTCCTCCACGGCATCACGTATGGGAATCAATCAGATGAAGGAGACACCAGAACTGCTGCTACTGAAGACTGTCACTAATGACAAACTTCTCTCATCGATCAAAGTCTTGACTGATTGGCTACGAGTCAACCCTGACGTTATCACAACATGTGTGGAGGTAAAGAACTAAAACATGATATGTTATAACCCTTGAAGCCCAAAACACAAGCAGTAATACAACTGGAAGTTCTCCCAATCAAGTGTCATACCTTTCATAAAGTTTGTTTGGAGAATTTCGCTTTTCATCTTTGACAACATGTTTGCCTGATCGGTTCCTTATTTCTCATTACCAAATGTATTATTTCGTATGTTTCATGTAAGGAGAAACGAGATGTTGATAAATTACCAGTGATATATTTTACCTGATCAATTTTTTTCCCATTACCAAAATGCATTATTAAGTCTGAGTCAGGGATGTCAATAAGGGCCACAACACCTATTACGGCTGAGCTGACTCGATGTAATTGGTGAAGATTTATCCCTGTGGTTATGTGATGAGAAATGAGCTGCTAATAAACTACCAGGGGTAGAAAGGGTATTATGCAGAGCTAGATAATACTCTCAGACTCCGGAAGTTCGAGATTGAAAATTTACATTTTTGTTTCAGATACATTAGTATTTGAATGTTTTTGTGGTCAGTAGCAATAAGAATGGGATAAACGTGTTAAATTTCTACAAGCACGTCTGTACCTCCCTTACTGCAACTTTTCCCACCTAATGTTCAGTGAGTGAATGGTGATTGGGTAGATATACTGACATGACATTTCCTGACTCATCATCATTTCAGAGCTCGTCATCCTTGTGGTCTCGCATGGCCTGTCTACTCAACTTGTTGCCAACCAAAGAACAACTAATGAAGTCTGGTAAGTCAGGACTATATTTACTTAATTTTTTTGAAAGTTGTTTGGTGTTAGGGATGAAATGGAATCAATCAGAAAAACAAGTTACCGACGATGAAAAGAAGAACATCGCAAACTACAAAGGACAGCTAAAGGTTGTAAGACCTGCCAAGCTCAACCGAAGAATCCTGTGAAGGCACCCCTGGGAATTACCCATCAGACCTTGGGTGCGAGTTCATATTGACTATGCTAGCCCCTTCATGGGGAGAATGTTCTTCCTGATCATTGACACACACTCGAAATGGTTGGATGTCCATATTGTCAACTCGTCCACTACTGCAGCAACCGTCAAAAAGCTGGGAATGAATTTTGCTACACACTGCTTATCCGAGATGATTGCGTCTGATAATGGGTCAATATTTACCAGTCAAGAGTTCAAGTCTTTGTTAAGAGGAATGGGATCATGGACGTCACATCAGTGCCGTACCACCCATCAACAACGGATTAGTAAAGAGAGCTGTACATACAAACTTCCAATAAGGGATGTCGAAATTTCGTGATGGTACCATACAAACCCAGCTGTCTTGTGTCTCTGTCTTGTTCAGTTACCGTAACACACCACACACTACTACGGGGAGACATGCACCGATGTGGCTATGATGGGGGAAAGGCTCCCGATCACACTTAGATCTCCTTCATCCAAGAATCGCAAGCAGAATAGAGAAGGCCCAAGGGAGGATGGTTCAGCAGCATGACAAGCATGCGAGGTCAAAAAACCTAGCCGAAGATGACACAGTCCTAGCACGTAATAACTCTGGACTAACCAAATGGTTACCAGGTACTGTTACTGAAGAAACGGGCCAAGTGTCCACTAAAATTCAACTAGACAGTGGTGCTATTGTTAGAAGGCACCCTGATCCACTTATTCCTTGGTAGTGTCCCATCTAGGGAGAGTCAAGGATACTCTTCTGCTTAACAATACAGAAACTGGAGATAGGCACTGGCTCCAGTAGGCCACTTAAGCTCAATAACGGATTTAGCTATGTTTTTTGGCATGTAAGGGATGTATAATTGACCTAAATTCCAATCCATAGGAATCTTCGGACGATATCCATCCTGGAAGAAGGTATTAGATGAAACTGTGGATGAAAACTGGACACAGACTCGGGCTCTCCCTGAGGACATTTCACTTCTTCGTTTCTCCCCCTTGGACGAAATCCATCAGCCATTGGACACAAAGTGGAACACACTAGCCAGAGATGGACGATTCCTGGAGGCAAGTCTTCGGTTCAGAATTGCAAATTATATAACTTCATTGTCAATATAAATATACGTTCCTGAACTGAAAAGAGTATAAAAACAAAACTTTAGGAAGCACCAACTAGTTTTTAGTGAGTCAATGTATGTTAGTAGGAGAACCGGCTCGCAGCTCCATCTACACTTATACACTTTTTTTATTAAATTTAAGAATGCATGATTTTGAGGATTCTTAAATTTTATAAAAGTGTCTTAATTTTAAAAATGCATGATATTGAGGATAGGCTGGTGTGGTTGGCATAGTGGTAAGATGTCTTCCTTCTAACCACTAGTTCCGGGGTTCAAACCCCAGCTCAGCCAAGTGTTGAACATTTGTGTGACCTTCTTTTCTGCCAAAGTTGACTCGGCTTTCCATCCTCCCAAGGTCGGTAAAATGAGTACCAGATTATGCTGGTTGCTAACCCGCGATGGATTAGTGTTCCATCAGCAACTCTCAACACTACAGAACTGGAGATAAGCACTGGCTCTAATAGGCTACATAGGCTCGTAAATGGGTTAAGCTAAGCTAGCTTAGATATTGAGGATAAGACCAGCTGCCAAACGTCAGGTTTTTGGTGATTTAACACTCACTGGAAACGTTTGTATAACGTTAAAACTCAGGGTCAAATATTCAATTTAAAGTTAGTGCTAAATTAATTGTTTTTATCATCCTAGGCTTTAGCTGAATTGTGTTGGAAACAAACCATTACATAAACGATCTTACAAAGTTGGTCGTTGTCAAGATGAAGAAAATCTATTGACATAGTTATAATTGTCTATTCTTGTCTTTAGGTAATAGTGCGTGTGCAGTGCCTCAAAAGTTTTGGGATGAAGTTGTCCTCTATGAAAGTAAGTATTTTGGTTTGTAGCCACATTACACAGGTTTTACTTACATTTTGATAACTTGGTATTTTTCTCGGGAATCAGAGCAAGTCAGTCAATCTTTAATCAATCAATCAATCTTTAATCAATCAATTATTCTGTTATATAAATTACAAGAGATTATATTCCATTGGCCTGCAAATAGTTATATCTAGTCTAGGCAGGCCAATGGATTACAATTGGTTTGTTATAAAGAAAAACTGAGAAAATAAGTATAAAATATAACTAGCGCATAACTAAGTATAAATCATCTTAAATTTATTAATAAAATAATTCATAGGGTGGGAGGTACATTTGAAGAAGAATAGATAAATAATAGAAACAAGGAAAAGGTGTTGCAGGTTTTTTTAATATAATGAGTGGTTATAAGTAAACTTGCAATTTATTTAAGACACATAATCAGGAAAAATCTGTATAGCTCTCTCGATTCCAAAATAGCTCTGCTCACTCTGTAACATTGAAAAGAGTGAATTTTTAATCTTTTTCTTGAAATATATATTTCGAGCTTTTCCTAGTAGAAAATGGAATTGAATTCCATAGTCTTACACCAACTCTAGAAAAAGAGTTAAGTTGAATGTTGAGTCGTGCTGGCTGAGTATATAATTTGTCAGCAGCTGTAGAACGAGTGTTATATTTGACTATGTCTAACTGATACGAACATTTCAAGTTTTTGAGTAGTGCTGTGCGGACAAGGCGCATCAATGCCGAAACATTTGTAAGCTAGTTTTAACACTTAAATGAAATAGATGCTTTATTTAGCGTCCATAGGCCCTTTGCGGGACTTGGTCACGCGGTAAAAAATATGCCATACTGGGTGCAAAAGAACGTGCTAGACTCCAAGACAAAACACAATTAACAAAGAAAGTGTGTTTTTTGTTGCACATTTCCCAGTGGAGTCTAGCCCATTTTCTTGCATCCCAGTATGGTTTGTTTTGTACCATGTAACCAAGTCTTGCAAAGGCCCTATTGCGAACAAAGTGGTTGCCAAGTTTTCCTTACAAGAGGCTAATGTTTACTTGCTCAACGACTCAGAGCTTGGTGTGAAATCAATTTTGCAGAGATAGGAAAACCGGAGTACTTGGAAAAAAAACCCTTGAAACAAAAATTTAACACAGCTGCCCATGTGTAGTATCCAGTAATTGTGGCAGCAAATTACCATTAATTCACATCTGCAAAATTTGGCACTCGTACAAACAGTTTTATGTTATTGTAGTTAGCTATCGCCATTTAAACAAGTCAACAAATCAGTTTTGAAATTTAAGTTTTTAAAATACAAGTGTATAACCAAAGTAGAAATGAACGATTTTTTTTTGTCATTGCAATCATTCCTTTCCCCAATCCCTTCGTAGGAAATGAACCATTTTGTACTTGACAAGGAAACAGAGAAGTTCCTTGGTCCCAATCAGTTGGCAGAGAGAGAAAGGAAACTTAGTGCAAAGAAAGAGTCACTGGAGCACGAAGAACGTTCAAGGTTCATGAAAGCTATGGCCCAACAAAAGCTCAAGGTATAGTCCCTCTTACATATAGATATGGTACAGTCCCTCTTACATATAGATATTTTCATAAAAGGCTTCTCTCTCGACCTCGATCCTACTTTATGTCTAACATCATTTCAGCTCGAGGCAATAGTCAAGATTACCATTGAAATTCTTAAAAGTTTGTGAAAACTTTGGAAAATTTATGGAAAAGTTGCTGCTGTGCGACTTTAATTATGGAAATTTTTAAAGTGTCTGATCAATAATCATGAAAAAGTCATGTGGGTTTGAACAAATGACACAAATTATAGCAAAGTTAAGAAATTTATTCTTTGGGTTATGGAAATGTCACAAATGTTAGAAAGTTGTACATGCGTGCCCGTAATAGTAGCGTGATGTTATTTTCATACGGTGGAGAGCTCACTGAACAATGTATATGAAAATAATAGCCATCAACTTATAAGAGCATTCACGTACAAACATAATCAGGTATGACTGTCGCAACGCTTTTTATACTTTCCAATAGCGTAAGTAAAAAAAATGACCGTTGTGTGGCATGGCAGTAGTAAAATACCTGTTTTTTTTCCTTCGTGAGAAAATGTATTTTTTGTGCGGGACTGCCAAATATAGATTTGAACCACGTCGTAATTGGCTCAGAACTCGCAATACGAACGAGGCTAAGTTGACCAATATCTTGTTAGAGATCGACTTACCACGGCATCTATGGATCCTGTGGTCTTATTTTGTTCGTTTCATGAATAAGGCCTTAAAAATATCTTAAGTTAGTCGAAATGTTTTTCGTACAGATGTACAATGAAGCATCGAATTTTAACTAAAAAAGGGTTTACTTTTCTTGATGTTAGCTGTTGAACACTGTAAGAAGTTTATATTCTAGACTACAGTCTTTAACTTCATGACTCTGTGACGTTTTTTGGTGACATTGTAGTTACATGAAAATAATATTCCGTCTCTTGTTTTTACGATTTTAATCTTTTATAAATAATCTGTAAACTATCAAGTTTTTGGCATAGGAAAGTCTTAGAAAGTTTTAAATTTGTCGAAATCCTGGTTACCAGTATATATTTACAAGTACATTACCTGTGTTAATGTTGTCTATTTTGTTCAGTCTGAAGATTGAAATCTGTCATGTAAAAATAAGAAAGTTTGAAACTCAAGATCCATGTCAAACCTCTTATTTGTATCTTCCCCTTACTTGTGATGTTTTGTTTTCTGCCATTTTAGTCGGATGTTGCTGAGTTAGAAAGCACGCTTCAGGCCACACCCAAATCCAACACCGTCTACTTGGTGCCTGACTCCTCATCCCTATGTGCTCAATTGCACTTCATCAAGCGACTTGTGAACTCGGAGAAATTTGTGATGATTATACCCATAGAAGGTATGCAACAAGGATTTAGGGGCTACGGGTGTAATATTGTTTACAGGCTTCATACAACATCAGAAAAACTGGAAAAAGTCTGGGATTCCTAAACATTTTTAGAATGAATAAACAGTTGTCAGAAAAAAATTGGTATATGCCCTGAGCGGGAATCGAACCCACGTCTCCCTGTATTCTAGTCA
>JAOCNB020104494.1:0-11374 GCA_026546465.2 Palythoa caribaeorum | reverse complement strand
GCTGGCATTGAGGAATGAATAATTTATTTCTTTTGTTTTAGTCCCCTCAGCCTCGGACCCATGTTGAATTTTAATTTATCGAAATTGGTCTATTATGGTTTTTTAAAATCAGTATACCGTATTTCCTCGAATAAACGCCGCCCTCGATTAAACGCCGCACGTGAGAGCCAAAATATTAATAAACGCCGCACGCTGGAACAGACAAACTTAGACATCGAATTTATGACGTTCACTTTTTACAAGCGGAGAGCGGAGTTAATTAAAACTATAAGTTTAAAGTTTGAAAGGCACATCAAAATTCCGCAGCACGGAATTTATCTGATTTCTTACGCGTTTACAAGCGCAACAAGTAAAACTGTAAAGCATGATCGGTACAGCAAGAAAAAGAACTGTATCATTTTTTCTAGGGTTTAAAGTAAAGTTACAGTTGGTTGTTTAAAAAAATAAACAGCATTTGAAATAAACCCACACCCAAATCATGAAAAATTTAATAACTGCCGCGGCATTTATTCGAGGAAATACGGGTAGTTGTAATGATAAAAACTTTTAGGTACCGTATATGCATTTTTTTTAAAGAACCATCAAAATTTGCCGAATTGTTCTGAATTTTTTTGGCGATTTCAGCTCGATAAGCACATAAACGATAAAACATTGTGGCTCAGTGTTCTTAATGTCTAGGGTAGAAGGCGGAAGATTATTCCCGTCGCAGATGGTGCGGGACCAAACACTATATATTTATTCTCATCACAGTTAATGTGAAGTGTAAGAACTTCATTGGGTGAAATCCTCTTGTCCAAATGGTTGGGTTTACGGGATTCATAAGATGGTATGGTGACCGATGCTCTGTCATAAAGTGTTTTGTGCATAAGGGAGAATCTTGCGACTTTCCTTCGGCTTTCAAAGGTTGGTAACTGTAGGCGTTTTAAGACTCTTGTCACACCCCCCTCGTCCGTGCAGTAGGTTCTGGTTACAAAACGAACGGCACTTCTTTGAACCAGTCTAAAAAGTTCATTTGATATCGCCGGCAAGGATTCCAAGCGCCGCTTGCATAGTCCAGAGTTAATGTCACAAGTGTATTGTAGGCGCAGCTCTCTATTTCTTCACACGAGCGTAAATTTTGCTTGATAAAATCTAGAGTTTAGTTTGGAAATGGATATTGGGTTAAAGGAGGGAAAGTGGAAGGGGTGGTATATGGGTATGGGGTTGAAAGAGGGAAAGCGGGAGGGGATGGTATATGGGTCTGGGGTTGAAGGAGGAAAAGGAGGAGGGGATGGTTTATGGGTATGGGGTTGAAGGAGGGAAAGGGGGTGGTGGCTGATGACTTTAAGAAAAATATTTTTGATTTCTGTAATTCATAGATTTACAATAATTAATGTCGTCACCAAAAATTGTTTAAGTCGAGTAGGTCAGTGTCAACACCTACCACATATTACAATAAAACACGAAATTTCTCCATTTCTCTTCACGTTTGGTTGATTTAATAGATAAATATGTACATTGCAGTCCGAGGACTGAATTGAGTGAAGTTGACAATTTTTAAAAGTATATTAAAAACTATATACACTAATAAAATACAAGGATAAAACTATATGAAAATATATATACATGATTTACAGAGTAATTACATTCCAATGCTATTAGTGCAAAATTGCGGTGGGGATAAAAGATCGCTTAAAATGATTTGTGTGCTCGTGTGATAAAACAAAAGCTCTCGTGTGCGTCAGATTTCCAGACTTCATCTGATTCCCAGGGGGAAGTAAACCTCTGTGAGTTCTTACACATGTCACTAAACAATTTGGCACACTGGCTCTCCCGGCACGCATACACGCTTTTTTATAAGAACAATTTTATAAGAACAACGAGGCTCAAATTTGCTAAAATTTAAGAACAATTTGAGAACAAGCTCAGACTGAGGCTTGATAACTAAGAAAGTTTTTGTGGTAGAAAATTGACTAAAACTTAGCGCTACAGCATGAAACATAAAAACATTCATGGCCACTACTGTTTTCCGTAAGAAAAAACGCTTCCATGTCTTCATATCACTAGTAGTAGCTATTTTTTGTTTATATAAATGATAAATCAGTTATGATATGGAAAAAGGTTGAAAGCATCCTTACCGCTGCTGAGATTAGTTGAACCGCCCTAGCTTTTGCACTTATTGTTCTGCTCTTTTGGAGGTGTTAGCCAGATTATTAGCTATTACGTGGTGAAAAACAACGTTTTTAGTTTTTCGTCATAGATTCCGGCAAGCAAAAAAATTACGGAGTACATGAAGTGTTCGCTGCCCGCCATCTCTATTTTTCTTAAGTGCTTGCTGCTTGCAAAAAAATTTGACAACTGCTCGTGTTCGCAAAATTATAAACACACTGCTCGCACGCTCGCAAAGACCATTCGATTACCCATTCTTGTTAGTAGTATTATGTTATAACATGTATTTTGATATCCTTCCAAAAATAATTTGAAGTGGTATTGCAAGAAACTGCAAGAGAGAAATTTTCTTTAATTATAGTTATAATTTATATTTTTATTAAAAGAGATACTAGTGGGCAGCCCAGTTACGACACAGGACGTAGTATTTTTCAAGCTCAGGTATTGCTCTAAAAGTTGTTGGTTCAAGTTGGAATTCAAGTAGCTTTCAAGGAGTTTGAGGTGACTGAATTCGTACTGAGATTTAAGGGCTTTTCAGGCGCCCTTGAAAAACAGAATTGGGTTTAAAGAGTTTTCAATGAGTTTAATAAGTAGCATTAATTCTGAATTTTGATATTAGCCTGGAAACTTACTCATCTACAATCAAGGCCGTACGACCATTATGAGGTAAACCGGGGCAAATCTGTCATCATCCATTTTTTCGTTTTTGTTTTTTAATTAAAATAATCAACTATAGCTGACCACCTTCGAGACTATGGTAAAAACAGCGAGGCTCAAATTTACCTGTACTGAGCTTTATACAATATAAGAATCGAGGCTGGGCTTGTAAATAAAATGCATGGAGCAAATCGGACGTCAAAACATGGATTTATATAGGTAAAATTACATAAAATACATTACAGGTTTAATTTTTTTTTGATAAACAAAGCAAAGCGAGCAAAACAATTTTTAAAAGTCTGTTACCCGGTTTCAGAGGCAATGGCGCACTTACCAGTAATAAACCCGAACAGAAAAGATATTAATAAATGACAGTAATTTTACTGTTCCGATCGTCAACATTCACACTAGCGAAATTAGCCTCGTTTTGAGTGACAATTTTTGTTTGAAAGTTTTAACGTAAGAGCGAGGCTAGTTAGTCTAACTTGAATATAGACAAAGAATACTAAAAAAGCCCAGTTTCGCATTCTAAATTGCCGCTGACTTCCTATGACAACGGATTCATTTGTACAGCCTTAGCCTCAACATGAAGTTAAATATTCCTAAATACCAAGAATGTAGTTTTACACTATTTACAACTGTGTTTATTGTTAGAAGTGTCACTTCTCGCTCTCTCTCTCTCTCTCACTAATATTTTGAATATTTAAAACCAAAACGAGGCTAAGGCTGTACAAATTGAATTTGTTGTCATTGTAGCGGCAAATGCAAATTCGAAAATGGTCCATTTGGTTAAACCACCGCCTGGTTAGCCTAGTTGGTAAGATGCCAGTCTGCTGTGTGGGAAGCCGGGGTTCGATTCCCGCCCGGACCCTCACTCAGGGTTTTAAAATAACTGAAAGTGCTGCCTTTGCTCTAACATCTGCAAACGGTAAGACCTTCACTTCTTCTCGGATAAGGATGTTAAACCATATAGGTCCACAGGCCTCCATTTAAACCAGCCTTGCTGAATTGGATACGCCTGTTACAACATTTCAAACAAACAAACGCGATTTAAACGTGTTTGAAGGCACGTGCGTGTGTAATAAAACGCTATAAAAATTAAACTGAGAACAACATTTAAATAGGTTTAAGGCTCTGGTGTGTACGGAGTACAAGTTATTTTGCATGCGTGTGTGTGTTGTTCTTTAGAAACTTGCGACTACGAGTACGATTGTATCGCCAGTGTGAAGCATAATATAGCGTTTCTCTCGTTGACCAAACCCTACAAACAAAAATCGCGGACCATGACACGGCTAAAGTTGATTTAGCCAAATCTATCCTTTCAGGAAAAAGGTTTTCGACCAAAAAATTAACATTCTGTAAGAATAACTGTATCGCATGTTATGGCATTTTATATAACAACTCGCAGATATTACTTTAAAACTAACAAGTTCTTTGTTTATGAATGCGATATAAAATGGCAATCTGTCACAATAACTTAAAATTCGTCGCAGTGGATAAAATGAAAGTTATTTAAACATCTGCATGAAGAAAAACCTCTCTAGGCGGGCTGGTTGAACAGGTATACACTAGCAATTTCTTTTGACAAAGTTTTTGTTGCGAAGATTTTTTGCGCGTGTAGATCAGAGGCTTTTGGCAAAGTTTATGTGTCAAAGACATTTGCTGTCGTTCTAGTTTTCTATGGCAAAAAATATTGCCACATCTAAAAGTTGCTCGTATAGAAGACTCCACAGAGAAATTTGTAGAAAATTGGGAGATAAAGTTATTCGAAAACATCATTTTCGTCACCCTTTTCCACGTTAAAAGCCAACAAAAACCGTCTGTTTCTCATAAAAAGAGCCATATTTTGTTTTGCCTTTTCACGCACTAGCGGCTATATGTACGATAAAGCTATTTCGTTTCACCGCTGAACGAAATCGTTACCGAGGAAACTTGCATGTTTGATCGTCCATATAAGCAAATAGCTTGTCACAAAAACGTTTGCCATAAAAAAACTGCTCGTGTGAACCCGCCTTTTGTTTTGATGTGTCATTTTGTTAAGGTTTAACGCTAGTAAAAGAGAGTACGAATGTCCAGATAAAAACCTGTATCAAAATATATGCACCTGAAATTGTGAATTTTGTTCTTCCTGCAAGATAGTTCATCTTACTTCCTTGCCACAAACGTGGTTTTGCAAACTTGAACAAATTCAGTTTTGGTGCGGAAAACTTTCTTTTCCTCAGAACTTCGCTTTGTCACATGAACTAGTACCGGATAAAACAACCTAAGTCTTTTACACTGATTTCTTTTTTACTTTTTACTGAAAACCAGCATGATGAAGCATTTGGTTTAGTTCGAAAAAAATGGGTGCTGTGACGAATGATCATCCGTTTTTCACCTTTTCCTTCGTTTATCGAGCGGTTCTGAATCGTCCTTGTCAGTAGAAACGGAACGCAGTTTCCTCAGCTCCCGTTCTAATTCAGTTATCCGTGGTGACAACCAACTACGCTCCTGTTTTAACTTCTCTTCAGCCCGTCGGGTCAGCTCCTGAGCTGACTCAAGCTCATCCATCGCCTTATTCAGCATTTCAAGACTGGTAACTTTACTTCTCAACTCGCGGTAACGCGCAGATTCACAAGGCGGCATCTCTCCAAAATGTGCTTTCAGCCTGTCAAACGACTCTGGACATCTCCTCTTCGGATCCATCAACCCATCGGATGCGATCATGTTACCGTCCTTAGTGAGTATGGCAGGGCACGGCTGCTTCATTTTTACTAAATGTTCCCTGTACATCTGGCCCGACCTTAGGTCGTTGAGAACGATAGTTTTTCCCAAAACGGCCCAGTATAAACTACTCCTCAATCGTGCGTTTTCTTCGGAAAACTCCAACAAATTCACCGCAAACTCAATTGAGCTGTTGAATCTCGATGGTGGATGGGGAAGTTCGATCGGTAACTTAGCACCGCTGCTGCCGTCAAAATTGTTCTTCGAATACGGAAACAGTGTCGCTTCACAGTAAGAAGGAAAGCCCGCATCGTACACTTTCCGCTGCTGTTCGCTGGTTGTTGTTAAAGCGACGGACATCTTGGATTGAAGATACCACGAAAGTAAGCGATTGATGAGAGGGTCGGAAACATAAGCCAGCTCCGCCACAGTACCTGAAAACGCATTGGAAATAAACTTTCGTTAAAGAGATCCTCGCCAAGGAACACCTGGAGAGGAAGTGCAGAGACGGAAATGAGAAAGAAAGGTTATGGTTGGGGAAAGCTAGAAAGGAGGGTTGTAGAATATGGAAACTGGTAGTAGTCGCTGGCTTGTACTCCGCTATAGAGTAGCAAGACGTTAGTAAGTAAGTGAGTGAGTGAGTAAGTGAGTGAGTAAGTGAGTGAGTAAGTGAGTTAGTGAGTGAATAAGTGAGTGAGTAAGTGAGTGAGTGAGTAAGTAAGTAAAGTGATCCTCGGCTGTCCAACAATATTATTCTAAAACTACATAATGAGATTAAGACGAATCTGTGGTTCGGTTTTGACTCTTTGCTCGTCCTGGAGAGTCGTTGTCGGCCTAGAATTACATCGAAACATTTTGACTCACCCGACAGTTAATTTGAACACTCGATTATGGAGCCGGTCGAGCTTCGCGCTCGCTGCAATAAGACTTTTCCTCATTGTATGTCTGTATCGTCGGCTCACACTAAGCGATTTGTTTTGATCATTTCGATCTGTTCGCCGCTATATTGAAATGTGATGTGTTTGGTTGCAGTGCTATATCACTGCTATTTTTTTAATCGAGAGTGGAAACTGCCACTGTGACCTTACTTATACTGACACCTCGCTATTAGGAACACCTCGCTATTACGAACAACTCGCTATTACGAACAACTCGCTATTATGGACACTTCACTATTACGCACACCTCACTATTACGCACACCTCGCTATTACGCACACCTCACTATTACGCAAACTTCTTTATTATGCACACCTCGCTATTACGAACACACCTCACTATTAAGGACACCTTGCTATTACGAACACACCTCACTATTACACACACCTCATTATTACGCACACCTCACTATTACGCACACCTCACTATTACGCACACCTCGCTATTACACACACCTCACTATTACGCAAACCTCACTATTATGCACACCTCGCTATTACGAACACACCTCACTATTACGGACACCTTGCTATTACAAACACACCTCACTATTACGGATACCTTGCTATTACGAACACACCTCACTATTACGGACACCTTGCTATTACGAACACACCTCACTATTACGGACAACTTGCTATTACGAACACCTTGCTATTACGCACAGCTCATTATTATGGAATAAGCTAAAACCTAGGCCGAAACCATTAAAAATATATAGAAACAACTCTAATCATTACAGACTCCACGGCGGTATTACGGAACTGTGGACAGTTTATGTGGTCCCAAAGTAATAATTTTACTGTTTTTCTCTTGTTACAGCGGACAGCTACAACCTGACATGTACGGACAAACAAAAGCATAATGCAAACTCGACATTTCAAATACCTCATTTACAAAGCATAGAAAATGACATACTGCAGAATGTACACCATCGGTTTTCACTAAAAACTATTAAATAGAGTGTTCCATTTACATTAATTCCGCTTTGCAACTCTTGCATTACTTTCGCACTTTAATTAGTTGATTCGAGTTTGCTCGATGCGTACTCGTTCTTCCTTTGTTCGCAAAGATTTACTAGCCATATCATTTCCCATGATACAGGGCATGGAATTGCGCCTAATACACGGGTGCCGATGCGACTAAAGTTTTCACTTTGACGACTAAATCCTGAAAACTAGTCGCCAATTTGGCGACTACAATGTTTCTTACCTTAATATTTACGAACTGCTAAAGAAGTTTGAAAGTAAATCCATGGCGGTGATTATGGCTCATTTCTAAGCCGTTAAAAGCTTCGTAAATAGATGCCATCTTTGATTTAAGATATTATGTGTTTACGTTGTATGGGACAACTTTATTTGCGGGCTGATTTGTCGCCACGTGCACTGTTTTCTCCGGCAAAGTGAATGCAATTTTAATTTAAAATAAGCGTATAAACTTATCCAAGCACAGAAAGTGATATTTGTTTAAACAGTTAAATAATCGCAACAGCACTTATCCTGTGCAAAGTATTATAGGATTTGCTTACACGTTGGTTGACAAGTACGCTAAATAGAGAAAGTGTTGTTTAAAAAAATGGGGACTAAATTTTTTGCATTGGCTACAATTTTAAAATATTTCGGAGCCAAGTGGCTATTGGAAAAAAAGTTAATTTAATGCCCTGTGATAAGTTCATCATGCAACTCTCGCCTTACATCTCTGCGTGGCCATTCCAAACCCCTGAAATATTGACAGTGTTCGCAATTCAAATTAAACTATGTCTGTTTGTTTGGCTGCATAACTGGTTGTTTACATCATTACGGTAAGGACCTTAGCAATGAGGACGGTGACGCCGACGTGAAAGAACAATAGTAAACACAATAACTGCACGTTGTAATGCGTCGAGCTGAGCGAAAAAGACATTTTTTTGAGTTTTTGGGACGACGAGGACGTGATAACAGAAATTGCATTGATAAGCAACAGAAAAAGACGAAAATGATATATTATATATGTATTATTGTTCTCTGACTCAAATCCCCAATTATTAGTTGTAGTTGTCCTTGACAGAGGTGAAACAACACTCGAGTGACGAAGAAAATTGGGCCCGCGTTAGGATACTCACGTACAGACTAACTGAACTAATCACGAAACTGCTACGTTGCCAGCGTGGTGGTCCCTGGTGGTGTAGTGGTTAGCACGTCTGACTAGTCGGTACAGGGAGACGTGGGTTCGATTCCCTCTCAGGACATATAACCATTTTTTTTCGACGAGCGTAGATGAATAAAAGAAAAAGACGAAAAGGATATACTATATAACTTATGATAACAAAACTATCCTTTGTTTATCTTAATAAAGGAAAATGTTATCGTTTTCGGTTCACAAAGCAAAAGGCGCAAAAAACTAAACACTAATGAACAGCATATAGAAGTAAAGAAAAACTAGAAATGTTTTTTAGCAGTTGCCGCCGTCGTTGCTTGAGGTCCCTTTAATAGTAAGCTTTACGTCCTTATACCTTTAATGTACTGCCGTATACGTGGTGGAACCGCCACACCCCGCGGACTCATCCTTCTCGTCTCTGTGTTCGTTGCTTCCAATTGTCTAACTGACTCCTTAGCAGCCTCCAACTGCGTTACAACATCTTGCTTTCTAGGGTTTCCGCGAAATTCGCTTCTCAGGGGCGCCACACGGGCGAGCAGCTCTGCTCGGGCTGAATTTGAGCTTCGTTTTGCTTCACTACTGGCAAATTCTAAGTCAGAAAGTTTCTTTTTTAGCGGTGTCACTTCGTTCTGGATTTTCTTGATGTGCTCATCTAGAAAATGAAAAATATTCCTTGTTTACTTATCTTTTAAAAAGTACAACTCAAAGATATATAAAAATGCATGAAAGTAAGAATTGTGTATGAGTTAGAGGACCCTTCTAGCACGTCAATGGCTCTATAGTTTGTAATTGAGCGACATGAAACAGCAGTTTATGAATTGAAAAACACTGAATTTTACCTTCTTCACAAAATATGATACCAATTTGTTAAATTCTAGTTAAAACCCTTTATGTAATACATTTTGCTTGTAGAGATAAAAGATTCGTAACTTAGTTCACTCGACAATAAATCTCAAGACTTAAGGTCAATTTCCGTTTTTACTCAACTTATGGACGTAGCTATGGAAGCACAATTCACCTTTGTTATGCTTCGGCCATTTTGGATTGAAAGCGAGGCTGGGTAAGCAAACCAAATCTTTTGCAGAACCTTATTTTGTTCGTTTGCCAATTTCAAGTAAAATCCAGACAAATTTTTGGTAGTGGTTAAAAGAAACGCAAGCGAAATACGCGAAGTTTCGACGAAATACGCGAAGTTTCGACGAAATACGCGAAGTTTCGACGAATTTTAGACAACGAATTTTTTGACAAAAATTCGCGAAACTTGTAAAAACTTCGCTGAAAACGATACGCAATTTCGCTGAATTTTCGACGAAATTTCGACGAAATTTCTTGTAAAAACAACGAACGAAACGAAACGAATTTCACTTGTGTTTCTTTTTACCAGTACTGTACTTCAACGATTTCAACCAAGAAGAACCGACATTCCCACGTGACATACATCCAGCCTCGTTTCCAGTCCAAGATGGCGGAAGTGTAACAAAGGTCGAAAGCGACTTTAGATACGGCAACTACGGACTACATACTAAGGTTGGACGTGTGTTTTCCATGTTTGGAGTACCGGGTCGAGTACAGAGCTGATAGTGCTAAAATACGAAAGTTAGGTTTGCGGATTTTAACTGCACAATACGGCAAAGCAGCTGTGTTCACCTTGCATAATTTTTCTGGGGCATCGAAACAAGGACGACCAGGAAGACATTGGTACCCTAAAAGTTTTGATCTGGGGGCTGCCCCTATACATCATTATGTCTGCTATGACGTCTGCTAAAAACCAAGGTTCATACTTTTAAAAAGCTAGCTAAATCCTTTTATGAGCCTAAGTGGCCTAATGGAGCTGGTGCTCATCTCCGGTTTCTGTAGTGTTAAGCGAATGAGAGTCATTGTCTCACCCTGAGGTGGGCCTCCAGCAGAAGCTGGTACTCATTTTACCGACCTCATAAGGATAGAAAACTGAGTCAACTTTGGCGGAAAAAAAAGTCACACAAATGTTCAACACTCGGCTTCGACAGTACATAAAAACTAAAATTCTTGGATCATAAATTTCAAATTTTCCTTAAATTTGACGTAGCCAAAAAATTACGTACTCGCACTCACAAATTTCTTTTCAAACACCATTTAACAATTTAAGGCCAATGCTTTGCATCCGGTTTGGCCAAATATTTGACAAATTTAAGGACATTCCTAGAAGTTGCTGTAGTTAGAAAAAATTTCAGGAGTTTTTCAGGGCCCTTTGAGAAGAATCCTAAAATTTTAGGAATTTTTAAGGAATTCCAGTAGTTGTGCGAAGTCTAAAACATCATGCGATCATCTCATACCTGTGCTAAATGAGAATTTCACTTCCCAGCTTTTCAAATGGGGCGAAGAGAACACCAACAGATACTCGCCAATGTAGTTCCCTATCCGGGCAGCGAGGGTCAGCTTGGGAAGTCGTGCCACACCCTCATGGAGCTGTACTTTGATGGGGTCACCTTCCAGTACAGGGAGAACGACATTCTGAGGGACTGGTCCTGAGGGCCACTTAATGGCAATATTCACCGGGCAAGAGACAGCTGTCTGGTTTTCATACTCATCACAAGCAAGAACCTCCACTACTTCCGTCGCCCTGGAATCAGTTTCATATTATCAAGATACTCACTGTCACACTTTCATTTTCTGTGCTGTCAATTTTGTAGGAATACATGCTGCGTAAATTTTAAATCTTGGATACACAACTAAAGAATTGTTTTTAAAATGAATGCCCTTATAAGCAGACCTAAGGGCCCATTCATATTTTACGAGGTGGAAGGGAGGGGGGG
>JAOCNB020104433.1:0-11375 GCA_026546465.2 Palythoa caribaeorum | reverse complement strand
TAATAAATGTTCCCTATGTATTTTTGAAAGATAGTGAAACATTGTTTCTCAATAGTATTACCGTTACAGAATTCATACAATTTACGTTTGTTTCGTTTTAGTCCAAATAAACTACGATTTTTGAGTTAATGATTGTTCGACTTGAGGTTTTCTGATACCAATAGTTTTGTGACTGGAACTGACTACGCTATACACTTATCTTGGTATTTGAAGAAATTCTATTTTATTACAAAGTGCGACAACCTGTTATTGCAAAGTGCGACAAGTTTGTTACAAAGTGCGATAACCTGTTATTACAAAATGGGACAGTTTTTTTATTACAACGTGCGACAAGTTTATTACAAAGTGCGACAGTTATAAAGTGCGACAAGTTTATTACAAAGTGCGACTCTTACTACAAAGTGCGGCAGTACAGTGATGCTAGTAAACTCATCCATTTCGTCTTCATATTTTAAAGTACGGTTTACAGAGTTTTTGTGTTATTGTTAACATTATATTGAATAAACAAGTATTCTCAGAAATTTTTTGTTGGGTTCCGTAACTGCTTCGCTACAAAATCGAGCTTTAAATTTCCCGCGCTGGCCACGCCCAACGAAGATGACCGGGAGTTGCTAAGTCTGGGTCTAGAACAGGCCAGGACGTCGCTTCAGGAATTGTCGACTCTTCATTTCACTCTTTCATTGTATTGCCATACAAACTCAATCATTTTTCGAATTGTTTACGCCAAATAATGATCGGGTTTATGTGGAAATACAATGAAACACTGAAACGAACTGGCGGGAAGAGTCGACGATTCCTGAAGTGACGTCACGGCCTGATCTGGTCCCAGTAACTCCCGGTTATCTTCGTTGGGCGTAGCCGGTGCTGGAACTTTGTGGCATAAATGTGACGGAATCGAAAAAAAAATTTTTTAGAATACTTTTCTACGCATTTTAGAGATACCAAAACCGAAAAAGCACTATTCGCCATATGGAAACTTTAAATTTTACAACTAAAAAAATGTGGAAATGTCCGTGATTTTCACGTATTTCCCTTTATCAATGTGTTCACTGTTTCTTTTATTATCGAACTATTTCATGTTTTAGCTTCCGCCTCATTAAAGTGTCTATATGGTGAAATTTTGTTTCGCCTCTAGAATGCAAAGACTTTCCCCACAAAATCGAGCTTTAAAAGTTCCCGCGCCGGCCACGCTAAGCCCTGGGTCCAGACCGTGACGTCACTTCGGGAATCGTCTACACTTACAGTGTTTTGTTGTATTTCCAAACAAACCCGATCATTTTTTGTCTTATAAAAAATCGAAAAATGATCGGGTTTACCAATGTAAAATTTATCACATTCCCAGCAACTAGCCTTGTAAACCACATTAGACATAAAAGAACGACTTACTTTATCTTTATAAGGGAAAAAAGACTTAATATTACGAATGTTGTTAAAAATAATTTTGAGGTCAAAACAATTATAAAAACTTACGAACACAATGCTTAAGCTGTTGGGAAACTGCTCTACTTTGTAAACCTAAAAAGGTTAGGGCAATAAAAATCTTTTTTGGGGGCCGGGTACCTGTCATCAGTCCAATGACTTATCTCAATATTAAAAAAAAAAAGTCAAGCTACCCGACTCGTGTAGCCTCCAGGTTATTTCGGTCAGCTTGTACCTAACAGCTACTCCAATCGCTTTTTTAAAAAACACATGTAAACTCAAAGGTACAAATAAAGTTATTGTATTGTTGTTAGACCTGTTTTGGTGTTTTTTAATAACATTGATAGTACTGAAAATAAATAACAGACTTGGGGTAACCATTTTGTAATAAAAGATATTTAAGATCATCCAAATAAGACTGTATAACAAGAAAGGTACGTGATGAGCAAATACGAAAACAATGCTAAGTCGATCAGCTTTCTAATAAAAACGCAAAGTATTGACCTAAACTTGTCTCAATTATTGAGCGGCAAAATAATGTCAGTTGGTTTGATAAACAACACTATGGCGGAAAGAGAGTTGAATTTTCCAAGCCTGAAAAACTAATTAGTATTACTATAGTATAGCAACTTAAAAGCCTATCTATCAAAACTGGGACCCTTTCTAAAGTAGAGGAATTTGTAACTTTAAAAGCTTTTCTCCAGTTTTTTTTTGTCTGAAATTGCAATTAAAAGTTGTTTTTCAAATTGAACTTTTTTTTTGTTTTTCGGAAATTGTAATGACTGTGATAATGTTATAATTGGTGACAGGACTTCGTGTCGTCCAATTCAGTCTGTAATCATACTCATTATAAACAAATCGACACTCGCTTCGTGGTTGTCCGGTTTTGTTAATCGCTCGTGTGATTACAGACTGAATTGGATTCCACTCAGTCCTATACATTTCTAATAGTTTAAAAGACAAACACGATAGTTTAGAAGACAAACATGCACTCAACTCTATTATTGTAAAGAAAGTGAAGTGCTTCAAGAAGAATCCAAGGTGATAAAATTATAAGCCAGTGAGATAAAACTAAAAGCCATCAGTAAAAGCAACCCAGAGGAAACAGCTAAAAGTTGGGCTATCACTACAATGTTTTACACAACTAACTGAAAACACAGAAACTACAACAATAAAAAAAATAAGAATTCATCTCGTTATTTCCTCAGTCACTCACATATACTCACTCGTGGGAGGTCCGGCTTCTTAATAGTTTAAAAATAAACAAACATACACTCAACTCCATTATTGTCTAAAAATAATGTGCACTAGGATTTAATCCTTTAAGTATATACCTTCACATTATGGTACTTCATAGACGCTTTTACCTAAACTTTATCTTTTAATGGAATGTCATGACATAAGTACTTTGTTGAAATTTTACTTGTATAACAAGCTACCTGAATTGATTGTCTTGCTAAGAAATCAACTAACACAGTCAAGTACCTTGGCTTAGTGTGCTATACAGATTATGTTTTCCTTTTGTGAAAATGTTAGCTGGTATAAAGTGTGTATTGCTTAAACCAAAAGCAAATATATTAACGTTAACCAAATTGTATGAAATCAGAAAGTGTCTGGGGACAAATGCAAAACTTGAACTTAAATTTAATATTGTCGAGATTTTTGTCCTATCTATATATTTTAGTCTCTAAGAGCAATACTTTTGTCCTTTATCACTTTTTGACATAACTTTATCGACAAATGCGCGCGTTCACGTTGTGACCAGATTTAGCCAATCAGATTTTAAAAAGCATTTGAGATAGATAGTGACTAGATTTCTGCTAAAATTAAAAGATTTTTTGCCCAAAAGCCTGAAAAGGTAGCCCTCTGCAAATGTGAACCCCCGAGTTTTTTTAAAAAAAAAAACATTCGAAGTGACACCCCGAAAATCGCCAAACATAAATTTGTTTTTTGAAAGGTGCTGTGAAAACGTACGAAAGAGAAGTACATAAAGAAATGTTTGTTTTGATTGTGACACCGAATCGAAAACCAATAGCTCGTTCTATAAACATTTCGCAAATTAAATATTGTGTTCTTTCAACAGAAAGCTAAAATCAGGCCCAATTTAGCCGCAAGGCACACTAGCTCATATAGCTCTTGTGAAGAGACAATTTGCCGGTTCTTGTCTCTGTTTCTCAAATTTCATGTGCAGAAACGACAAAAGATATGAAGAATGAATCTTTATGTAAATGACTGAAAGCAGTTGGATAATTGCATTGAATATGTGAATAATTTTTGTTTTACTTTTGTATCGGTACGCTTTTATTTTTCTACTAAAGAGCAAACTTTATAAGAACACCCAAGCTGAGATTTGCCCAAAAATTAAGAACAAGCTAAAAAGAATCGCTAGGCTGAAATTTAAGACTAATTTAAGAATTTTATTTAATCCTTGTTCACAAATTGAGATATATGTAAGTCCATAATAACATTTCTAACTGCTCTTTTCAGTTTTTTTTAACACTGAAGCATGCACTTAGCATTTCAAAATAGATAAACTATTAGGAAGAATAATTCAACAAGCATTTTGGAGATTGTATGACACGCTGCTTGTTTACAAAGACTTGTTAGAATGAGCTGGATCATCAAGCGCTGGAAGAATGATAAGCAAGCTCGTCATGTTCGTGGACGCTGTATGAACAGTTTCAAGGTTTTGCCGCATACCGTTGGCTGATATAATAACAAATACGTATTTCTTAGCGCCTTTCTATTGTTCCGGGCAACTAATCCATTGTTTGGAAATGGCAGTAAATAAGAACAATTTAAAAACAATTTGAAGCTAAAAAAGTTTAGAACAGCCCAGCCTCAGCCGAAAGTTACTGGTTCTTATAAAAAAGCGTGTGTTGAATAAATCAATTTGTGCTTTTATGTAAAACTCGGAAATTTCGGGTCAGCCGGACTGCCGGAGCCGTGAGAGAACTGGGTTTTCTTATCCTGATTGCATTTACACGCATTTTTATAAGAACAATTAAGAAACAAGCGGAGACAAAGAACTCGGAAAAAAACGAGCTCCTGATAGGAATCGAGCCCACGACCTTCCGTACACTAGTCGGATGCTCTACTACTGAGCTATGGGAACTCATATGGCGAGCAAGGTCGTTAAATTGGGTTATGACACACAGACTGTATCACACAGTCACTTGAATGGTAAGGTATGTGTGTCAATCACGCACTGATCAATTAACTGAATAAGAACAACTTTATAAAAACGAGGCTCAAATTTGCCAAATTTAAGAACAACTTAAGAACAAGCTCTGGCTGACGCTTGATAACAAGGAAAGTTTTTGTGTAAGAAATTTGACTAAAACTTAGCGATACAGCAGAAAATATAAAAAGATGCACTGAAAAGACTTCTTAACAAACAATAAAGGTAGTTCGCCTCCAAATTCAGCCGTACAATACATGTGTGGCGCAAGGCGTTTCATTTTCAAATACATTGTTTATTTTGTTTTTTCTTCATTAAAGACCACTTACAGAAATAAGAACAATTTAAGAACAAATTCTGGCTGAAATTGCCAAAAACTTAAGAAATTTACTGTTTCTTATAAAAAAGCGAAAGTTGAACACATTCATTTGGTATTAAAAAAACAATCAAATTCGAAGTCTACGTAGTAATGTCGGAAACTGAGTCCGAGTTACTGCTGCTCGCCAAAAACGCCATTGAAAATTTTTTTGTCGTACTTGTGGCGCCGCGAGGCACAACACTCCTGGAGCGGTCTGGCAACATATCGCGAAATGCTTGTCTAAATTCTTTGTTAAAAACTGTGTAAATCACGGGATTCATGCAGCTGTTAAGAGGCGGCAAAACATAAATAAAAATAATTTTGATACTCAAAGCCAGAGTTTCGCTTTCTCTCATTGGAGCAAAGCAAGATGGACACCAAAAAGATAACATTATAATTACAAAAAAAGGCAACCAGGATATTACAAAAACTCCAACCACAATCGCCAGCGTTTTTGCGGCCTTTAACTCTCGTAACCAGATTAAGGAACTTTTCTTTTGATGAGCATTTTTTGCAATAGCTTTTGTCTGAGTAAGCGCTATTTTGAGTACACACGAATAAGCGAATACAACTATCACCAACGGCAATAGGAAAGATAGGGAAGTGGCGGCGGTGTGGTAAATGGTATCAGAATTGGCGCATTCTTGCACAACTTTAATATGCTGCACTCCTGGGTCTTGCCAGTTAAACAGACTCAATAGTCCCCAAAGACAGGCGTAAAACCACACGAATCCGATAAGGGAAACCATGATTCGTTTGGACATGATCCTTGGATAATCAAGCGGCTTTGTGATAGCTATGAAGCGATCAACAGAAATCGCAGCCAAGTTACAAATACTTGCTGAGCAGAAGACGGCGTCTATCGCAGCCCAGTACGTGCATGCGGGAAGCCCAAGACACCATTTGAAATTGTGCACAGTTTGATCCATTCTAAGCGGCAAAGACATCACGGCAAAAAGCAGGTCACTGACTGCAAGAGAGACGATTAAGTAATTCGTCATTCGTCGGAGACGATGGTATAAGCTCACGGCCACTATGACGAGAATGTTACCAGAAATTGTCAGTAACATTATTATCGTTAAATAAACTGTGTACAAAACGTTCATCTTGCTCGTTGGTTTGTCGCACCAAGAGCCTAGGATATCGCTGGTTGAATTCATAGTTATGTTCTCCATATAGAGCCGAATTATCGTCTCCTCAGTTGAACTCCACAATTCAAATGACACAAAGTCTTAACTTACACCGTATCTGAGGAAGAGATGTGGCTTCGGAGAACTTTTCCGACTTTCTTGCGCCTGGAGAAGTGATTTTGATTTTACTGCTATTTTTCCGATCCCGAAACGACAACCAAAATTATTTTCAAGCGGCAGTGACTTAACATCAAATTGTCTGCCTCTCGAACTCCCACTGCTAATATATACCTCAAATTAATTAGAGCCTTGACAATTTCATTCGTACGCTAATTCAATTCAACTTTCGATTGATGATACCAGCTTACCAATGACGCAAGCTTGAAATTGATATTCTACACACGTTTTTATGTGACGGAAATCAACATTGAAATCATCAGCAAATTAAATAATCAAATACCTGTTAAGATATCGCATTAAATCTTTGTCAAAACAATAATCTCTTACGCACGGCTTCCACTTTTAATTTGCGCTTCGCGACATTGCGTGAAAGAATCAAATTCAAGTGGCGGTGGGTTTTTCGATTAAAACACTCAAAAAATCGTAATTTAACCACCCGGAAACTTTGTAATTTATCAACAAGAGGTGTTAGTGTTGAAGGCGTACATTAAAAGTTGTATTGAACAGCACTCAAGACTCGACACTTAATGGCTGAGGTTATGTAAGTTCACAGGCTAAGAGCCGTGTCTGGTTATGAAAGACAATAAAGCCTCTTACTAAACAGACTGAAAGCCTTACTTTCGTTGTTTTCCCTTGCTTAGAGGCTTTTTCGCGTTTATTTTAGTCGTTGATGTCATTTTCAGCCTATTAGAGCTAAAAAATCGGCAGCTGCTTTTCTAATGCTGTATTAACAAATCTCTGAAGTCTATGTTGCAATAGCTCTTGTCAAAAGCTAAACAAATTGCTTTTTAAAAAATTGTTGTAATTCTCGGTTTCTGTCCAGTCAATGAGTTCTATCTTAATGGGGCAATAAGTGAAGTATATTCAGAGATAAAAGCCTAAAGAGGCAGTTAGTGATAACGTATTTTGAAATAAAAACTCTAATAACTAGCTCTTGAAGTTTACAAGTACACGCCATTAAATCAAACCAGTAAATTTTGCTGAGGCTTATTGTTCTCTGTTTTTGGCGACTTCAGCCTCAATTTGTTCTCAAATTGTTCTTATTTCTGTAGTTTATTATACAAATCTTTCCCAGCCTCGAAAAACATGAATTTATTTGTTCTTATTTCTTGAACGGTTTTTATCAAAGAAAAAACGAAATATGAAAAACATATTGAAAAACGAAACGACTCGAACCAAGCCAGAATTTTTTTTCTTTCTAAAAAAACGTACAGAAATAAGATCAATTCGAGGCTGAAGTCGCCAAAAAATTAAGAACAATGATTCTAGGCAAAATTTATTGGATGTTTTGGCTACCATGTTGGCGCTATCCGTTTCGTTCAAAATTCTAGATATGATTCTGCCTAAACCCGTCGTGGGAGACACACAATAGAATCTCTGGGTGTGTATTTGACATTTGTATACAAAAATAGACCTGACTTGCGGAAAGGCAGCTTGCCGAGACGGGAAGAGGTGTGCACTTTCGCCATACCACTGACTGAATTTTAAACTCGTCTGGAACAAAAACTAATGACAATACAAAATATAGATGTTAAACTAAAACAAATGTTATCGCTCTTTGTCGTGGGTTCGATTTCCGGCCGTGACTCAGATTTTCTTCCGACTAAGTTTTTCAACTTAAGGAGCTTTTTCTATGCAACTTTACAACTAGTTTTCAAAATTTCTAAAAGTTCAGTTATATCATAATTTCCATTTTCTTTCGGCATTGAACTTAACTTTGCATAAGTCGGTGTTAAAAAAGCTTGAATCGATGACAATGGATTTCAATCTAATTTTAATAACGAGCTGTAGATATATAATACTATTATTGAGAACATTTGTGTTTAAAACGATTATGGCTATTGGAAGCACTGAAATAATAAGCTAAAAGTATTCAATTCTGCTTACTTTTGCGTTATTAAGCCTGGAGAAGTTTTTCGGTACTGATGTGGGGCAGATAAACATTGAGTAACTAAACCAATTTGCAAGCGTCGGGCAGATGCCGTCTTTTTGTACTTTCTGGTACATTATAGAGTGGAGTATATTCAGTTTTACTAGACTCCGCCGCAGACACTCTATACCTTCGGTATAAATCAACGATTGAAAGAGCTTGGGCCAGCTGCAACGCAGGCTAATTAAGTTCTACTTACGTCTTGAGCTTTCGAAACACAGTGTAAATTGTTTATACATACAAATATGAATGAAAATGGTAAATATTTTGCAATAGCAATATTTTGTGAATGAGGTTACAAAAACGAGTCACGTTCAACCAAATTAAAGATTTAGGGTAAGTTTTACTGGTAGCACGTTCTCACCTAACTATACTTTTTTTATACTTTTAATCTAGGTTTTTGTATTTGAAGTACAGTGTGCTTCACAAACCCACAAATACAGAACCGAGACAGGGCGTATTTTGTAGCTACACATTCTCAAAATGTTATGCAGTGTTTCAGCGCGTTATATCTCATTTCCGCATCATAGACCGGGAAACGTTCACTAAACAAAAAGTAATACTCTAAAGTAGGAGTTTACAATGGTAAGTGTACTGAATACCGCCGAATGTTGTAATTGTGTGTAGCTGCTGTGCATTGTTAGGATATTGCTTAGCTAATATTTTGGAATGGGCTTGGTTTGTTTTCTTGCACTGCAAGTCTAAAGTCCGGGTTCCTCTCATGCAAGTAAAACCCGAACGGCAAACTAACCCTTTGAAACGATTTAGTAAATTTGGCATCGGGACAGACAGACAGAAATAGACCTCCTCGGACTGCCTCAATACAGTCCGCTCGGGAAATAAGTTTCTTTGTTTCAGAGGCGGTAATGAAGAAGACACGAAAGAATGTTCAGCTTAAACAAAGCATCTTATTTCCAAAGAGGATTGTATTGGGAAAGCATTGAGGCAGTCCGAGGAGGTCCATTCAAGAACAACCAAAAACCTATGATAATTCCAACGAATTTAGTCTTTTTTTTGTTCAGTTGTGCTCAGAAATAGAAGGAAGTCCTTACCAGCTGATATCCTATCCACGTGGGATGGACCAGATTTCCGAGAAAATGAAACTGACCTTAGAAACAAGTTAGTAAATTTGGCATCGGGAGAAACAGACAGATCAAGAACGACCAAAATAAACTACAATAATTTCAACGAAATTGGTGGATTTATTTTTTTGTTCAGCTGTGCTCAAGGGAGACCCTAAGCTAATGCGTTTTTACCGCGCGAAATGGACAAAATTTGCTACAGAAAACCCTACACTGTCTCAACATTAAGCACTTTTGCAAGCGTTTGTATCTATGGATTTTGAGCCATGTTTCAAGGGCCATAATCTGGTCTCTGTTTACCCTAAAAACATCAAACTTCGTCAAATGGCAAATCTCAAAGTGATCTTTCGCGTCGGTAGTGTCAGTTAAATTAATTCAATTGATTTTTTTTAAAAAAAACTTTGAAATTCGCCTCAGTTCCCTGCACAATTTCGGAAAGGCTTATAAAAAGTAAAGGAATAAAACGACACAGACATGAACCGGATGACAAAAGACTTCCACTCGCGTATACATGCATTTGATTTTACAGTTAAAATGAAGTAAATTAACAACAGCAACATTTAAAGGCAAAGTTGACCTTACCATGCAAATCTTTATTCATAAGTCTTTGTTTGAAAGAGCGCGCGTTTGTCGCTGTTTGGATGGAAAATTATGCATGGGCAAATGTTTTCGCTTGCTCTTTGCGATCTTGGGCGACCACATATTTCGCAAAATCTGCGAGTAAATCTGCCACACAGAATCGGAAAAAAATCAAGTCCATTTCAAAACCATTTTGAATTCGATACCTAAATGTTAGCATCAAGAACTGGTTTGTGAAAAACATGAATATCACCATCGGAGTCCTGATCCTCAATCATTAACTTCTTTGCCAATTTCTTCACTGTTTTCATCAGATTTTTCAATGCTCTAGCTGGCTAATGACTTGAACTGATACAGCTGAACAGTTAGTGAAGATTAATTTCGGGAAAACTGTCACCATTTCATTTGTCGCCGTTCCTTAAAAAGTTGCTTTTATTTGTGGGTTCATCTTGTGGGCTGTTGTGCAACCTGATCACGTGAGCTCAAAATAAAAAATTTGCGCATGCTTTGGAAAAATGTAACACAAAAAAAGGAAAAAAACGGAGCCCATTCCTTGACACGTAGCTTACCGGCCCGAGTAAAAATTATCCGAACGACATGACAAAAGTTTTCAAAAAGACCGCGATGGAAACAAAACTTTCCCTACTGCGTGGTAGTCATAAAAACGCTTTTCATGTAAGGAGAATTGGGTTTTATAATTTCGCCAATTTAAAAATTACGGGAAAAATTAGATTGGCGGCCTTAACAGAAAATAGGCTGGCGGTGTTAGGATAAATTATAGTTTGCCAATCTACCCGAGACGAAATATACTTTCTCCCAACTATAGCCGCCAATATAGCCCGTTTTAGCGGCTCAGAATCAAAATTACTTTATAGCATCGAACTACTGAATACAGCAATCTTACTTAAGGTTATCGTATACCTTGAGGGGTGTTTTGCGTGAAATCGATACAGTGCGTCAGTGTTAAACCGTACATACCTGAACCCATATATCAAATTAAAGCTTATAGAGCTCGCTTTTGAATTATATTAAAAATTTTGAATTAAAATGAATCTTTAGATTTTCTAGGTTCTCTAAAAACGAGCAACAAAATCGCCTTTCGAAGCCAAGTCCAAGCGAATTTTGATATTTAATGATTTAATTAATCCGCCAGTTCCCAGACCAAAAGTGCTAAAAAATCGTGTCTGCATTTTTTCATATTCAATTTCATAGAAAAGTTACGGCGCATTTTCGAACTAGGGTTTAAAAAAGTCTGGAGACCGTACAAAAATTGCTCTGAAATAAAACGTTTTTCGTAAAACTGACAAAAAACGCAGACAATTCTTTGTTCTTCATATATTGAAGAAGCTACTGTGTGCATTTTAGGGGAAACGAACAAATTCCCTTTGAGTTGGAACTCTCGAAAGGCGATGATTTTGTCGCTGGTTTTAATTTGATATATAGCCTGCGTAGCAAGCGTTTAACGAAATTTTGGACGCGCGCGAAATGGGTGAGCAAAAAAATGGAGTGATGGGGG
>JAOCNB020104347.1:0-11377 GCA_026546465.2 Palythoa caribaeorum | reverse complement strand
CCGCCCTGAATAGGATTAACGTCCCTATCCACAAATGTTCGACCCTCGGCAAGGACGTTGATCAAACGCAAAGCCTCGCGCTTGGCAGTACTTAAAGATCTTACCAAATGAGCCACGCTTGCGTAGTAAAAATTGACAAAAAAACCTGTTTGAGATGATATTTAATAGGATATTTTCCTTATAGTTTCAAAATGAAGACATACAAATTCACAGAATAGTGTTACATGTTTAATCACATATCGAGTTCTTTCGAATGAAAACGAATACTTTCAGTTCTCAATTGCCAAACATTTAGGGTTAATAGCTCTAAAAGTTTAAAGCATGTCTTCCGAGATATCTTGATCAAATTCATGTGCTTCAATAAATCCATTCTGATTCATATCCATCTTTGAGAATTCATTGGCAATATGCTGATCTTGCAATTTATTGCCCAAGTGAGTTTTCATTTCCTGTTGAGATATTTTCAGATCGTTGTCATAATCGACCTGGTTAAACCTGTCAACCGCGAGGGATACACTTAATCGTTCTGGAGCTAAATCCCTGCCTTGTCTTTTGTTCTTGAAGTAGCATTTTACTTTCTTGTATATAAGCGGTATAACCCACCTAGATCTGTGAAAAGAAGAATTAAAAAGAGAAGTAAAAAAATAAGCTTAATTATTGGAGTCTGTTTATATGGATGTATATGGCACCCCAGGTAAATAAGGTACCCTAGTTAACCGGAGTACGTGGCAAATCAAAATGTCATGGCGCAGTTACTAATTATGTAAACAGACAAAATAGGGGGAAGGACGTGATTTTGCTATAAAAGCAAAGTTTCAGTGTTTTTGACAGCTCTTTCAGCGTTTTTACAGCATTATAATTAAATCTCACTTTTGTCATTTTCAATGATGCAGAATCGCCACCAATATCATGCGACTGCTAAAGTTGTGTGTGGAGTTTAAAGGTTAATTACGGGTATGAAATGATCCCATTCAATTTAAGTTGCTCGCTTGCTCGCAAAGTTTTGTCTTGCTTGAATTGCTTGCAAAAATTACACGGGTGCTCGCTTGCTCCTGCTCGCAAAATTTTTGCAGGTGCTCGCATGCTCGGACTCTCGTTCAAATGTGTTCGATTGCTCGAAATTTCATTAATCTATCTCTGTAGTTATTTTTTATGTATATTTATAAACGGATAAATCCGTTGTACTATTATTTGGCGCTGAATAACGTTTCCCATTAATAAAAGAAAGATTTGGGCTAGCGGAAAATTTACGAAGTACTCGAGTGCCTGCTGCTCGCTATCTGTGTTTTTCTTAAGTACTCGTTGCTCGCAAGAAAAATTTGACAACGTACTGCTCGTGCTCGCGAAAATAGATACACTGCTCCCGTGCTCGCAAAGACCATTCTTTGAGGGAAAGCCACGCCAGGTAGCTGAGGTATCCCAACTGAAGGGTTTACATGGAAAAAAGTCACTCCGTTAGATGAGGTAATTCACCTCTGCTAACCGGGCAACCCGCCTCGGTGGGGCGCCTCACTTAATTCTCTAGTAAACACTGGCACAACAAAACAAAACAAAGATAGATTATATGGAGAGGCGAGGGACGATGCTTACACGCTTTTTTTATAAGAACATGCAATTTTATAAGAACAACGAGGCTCAAATTTGCCAAAATTTAACTGAGAACAATTTCAGAACAAGGTCAGGCTGAGGCTTGATAACTACGAAAGTTTTGTGTTAGAAAATTGACTAAAACTTAGCGATACAGTATAAAACATGAAAAGATTCAGTGTAAAGACTGCTCAACAAACAATGAAGGTAGCTCACCGTAAATTCAGCCGTACAGTACATGTGTATCGCAAGGCGTTTCATTTTCCAATGCCCTGTTTTATTTTATTTTTTTATTCTTCAATAAAAACCGCTCACAGAAATTAAAGAACAAATTGAGGCTGAAATCGGCAAAAAATTAAAAACAATGAGGCAAGGCAAAATTTACTGGTTCTTATAAAAAAAGCATGTAGTCGGGGAACCTCACTGACTTGGGGCCCCGCGCCCCACGCAAACAAACCTTTGCTAGGCTAAAAAATTTAACATCCGAGATTTAGTTGTCATCTATGAGCGGCTACACTCAGCTAAACCTTTTCCAGTAAAGTTTGTGAAATTGAATGTCTCTAGGAATGAGAAATTGGAAATTTAATCTTGACTAAATCTAAATTTGCTGTATTTTTCTACCAAATTTTGTACCCGAATTCCGCATGTTACGTTTATTCCCATTTACTTGTCTATCACAGCCTGGATTTCTTTTGCCCTAAGCACTATATCCGTATAAAGTTAGATGATATGACTAAAGATTACCAGTCCCTTTAAAAATCTTTAATCTTGACATAAAATTAGTGTAAAAGATACCTTATAATAGACATCATTTAGAAGTATTAAGTCACTTTTTAAAACGTTTTCGCATAAGTTATCTTTAAGTTATATACCGTATTTCCTCGAATAAACGCCGCTGCGCTTATTAAATTTTTCATGATTTGGGTGCGGCGTTTATTCGAGGGCGGTGTTTATTTAAAATCCTGAAGAATTAGAAAAAATGATACAGTTCTTTGTCTAGCTGTACTACAACTTATTGCGCTTGTAAACGCGTAACCGTAAGAAATCAGATAAATTCGATGTTTCGGATTTTCGTCTGTGCCTTTTAAACTTTAAACTTACATTTTTAAACAACTCCGCACCGCACTTAAAAAAAGTGAGCGTCATAAACTCGATGTTTCACTTGTTGTCTGTTTCAGGGTGCGGCGTTTATTCGAAGGCAGCGTTTATTCGAGGAAATACGGTATTTATGTTTTTTTACGTATACATTAGCTTTACGTATATGTTAGTTTTACGCATACGTTAGCTTTACGTATATGTTAGCTTTACGCATATTTCAACGTTACGCATACGTTAGCTTTATGCATACGTTAGCTTTAGGCATACGTTTAGGCGTACGTTAGCTTTACGCATACGTAACTTTACGTATATGTTAGATTTACGCATACGTTAGGTTTCGGCATATGTTAGCTTTACACGTACATTAGTTTTACGCAGGATTTACGCCAACCTACTCTCGCATTCTAACTGTTCTAGATACGTCTTTGCCACAAGATTGCGTAGAAAAAAATTCTAAAAAAGTTTTACGACTCCGTCATATTTTTGCCATGCGACAAAATCGAGCTTTAAAGTTTCCGCGTCGGACCCAGACTTAGGAACTCCCGGTCATCCTCATTGGGCGCGGCCTGCGCGGGAACTTTAAAGCTCGAATTTGTAGCGAAGCACTTTCGGAACCAAAAAATATGTTTAGGAATACTTGTTTATTCAATATAAAGTTACCAATAACACAAGAACCCTAGGCCTGTAGGCCATGTAGACACTTTAACAGTTGCTCAGTAAAGAGTGTTCACTTACGTACAGTAGTTGATTTTGCCGTCTGGCGGTTTATGACACTCCTTGTTGCAGTTACAGCAGAAGATATTACAGGAACCACTTGTACAACAGTTAGACAATCTTTTCCTTGAACAATCTTTACAATACATTCCCTCACAGCTTGATCCTCCTCCATTACAACAAATCGATTGCGTCGGGGGGCTAAACTCCACAAGAAGCAAGACGCAGACAACGAAAAAGATTGACACCTTCATCTTGTGAAGACTGCATGAGAGTCTAAGAAAACAATTTTTTTACTCCGATTTGCTTAATCACAAGTAATGATTTATAACAGTTGGACGAACACATACTCCTATTACAAACTTCTTATAATACTTTTTTTTTATAAGAACAACTTTATAAGAACAATGAGGCTCAAATTCGCCAAAATTTAAGAACAATTTAAGAACAAGCTCAGGCCGAGGCTTGATAACTAAGAAAGTGTTTGTGGTAGAAAATTTAAAAACTAAAACTAAAACTTAGCGATACAGCAAAAAACATAAAAATATTAAATGTAAAGACTGTTCAACAAAAAAATGAAGGTAATTCACCTCTAAATTCAGTCGTACAATACATGTGTGTCGCGAGGCGTTTAATTTCATTTTCCAATACCTTGAGTTGCTTTATTTTGTTTTTTCTTCAATAAAAACCGCTCACAGAAATAAGAACAAATTAAGAACAAATTGAGGCTGAAATCGCCAAAAAATTAAGAACAATGAGGCTCGGAAAAATTTACTGGTTCTTATAAAAAAAGCGTGTAATTATCATTTTTGAAAAATGTTGTCTGTTTCCTGAGTACCGAGAGATATTGATGAAAATCCATGTTGACAAAGAATTTATAAGCTGTTGGTGGTGAAATTCTCAATATTGTTTGCCTCAGTTTTCAGAGGTAAGTTGTTGCAAGTCATAGTATTGTTTTCTTGTTGCTGATTTGTCAGAAATCCTGAAGCCCAGATTGTGATTGGTTCATTCGACTGTCCCGATTTATAACATGTAGCCGATAACAGAGTTTTGTATCGAATTGTTTTCCAAGAAGATTGTGGAAAAATAGAGTTCAAAATGAGCCAATCAGATTTGAGGAAACTGTAATTATTATGATAATAGCTATAATCACAGTTGTATTTTTCGGTTTACACGCTTTTCTTTTTAGAAGAAACGCTGACTTTATATAAAAGCACCTAGCTAAGATTTGTCAAAACGTTAAGAAGAAGCCAAGGTTTTGGTTAGACAAATTCCAGGTTTTTTTTAAAATGTCAATATAAAGTTTAAAGTTTGTGGTTACCCTCCGAATATAACTGTGTTTCTTTTACCTTATAATATACCGCTAGACGAAAATTAAAAGATAACAGACAGTGTTTACTGTCTGTTTCATATTTCGTTTAAGCTGAACCGTATCTACCGTTTGCAACGATGTGAAAATTAACAATTTAAGAAAAATTTTAGGCTGAAGTGGCCAGGAAATTAAGAACAATCAAGCTTGAGTCGAGATTCTCTGGTTGTTATAGAAAAAGCAGACGGCGGCATGTTTGGCGCAGTGGTAAGATCTCTGTTTTTTAACCACAAGGTCCTGGGTTCAAACCCCGGCTCAGCCGAGTGATGAACATTTGTGCGACCTTCTTTTCCGACAAAGTTGACTCAGCTTTCCATCCTCCCGAGGTCGGTAAAATGAGTACCAGCTTCTGCTGGGGGCTAACCTGCGATGGATTAGTGTCCCGTCCAGGGCGAGTCATTGACTCTCATCCGCTTAACACTACAGAAACCGGGGATAAGCACCGGCTCCATGGGCCACTTTGGCTCGTAAAAGAATTTAGCTTTTTTTAGCTTGCTTTTAAAGTCCTCTTTGGCGGCTTGAGGCAACACAAGGTGACAATGAGGCTGGGCTGCTTAAGATGCTCGCTTTAATGTAATTTAAAGGTAGATGTAACGCTTGCTGTCCGTGTGGCCACTAGAGCCCGTTATTGATTGACAGTTACCATACACGACTGATGCATTTGCTACAGTTGTGATTAACCGCCATTTTCGTTTAGGAGTTGTGAAGTATTAAGCCCAAGCCTTACTTTTAATTTTTCCAACATATATATCATTAATTTATAATGGTTGTGTTTGTCATACATAACATATCTTAATGCTATGACATGATTTGTTTTTTTCTGTAGTAGAAAATGTTCGGAAACTGTATACGGCTGTCCGACCAGCGGCAACACCGTTAGGGCCCAGTTCACATGCACGGGAGTCGTCTCCGGGGATAGGGTTGTCTCTTGGGGTAGAGTCGTTTCTCGAGGTAGGGTTGTCTCGGGGATAGGATTGTGTCGGAGTGTAGGGTTGTCGCGGGGGGTAGGGTTAGGGTAGGGTAGGAAACTCTCGGGGTAGGGTTGTTTCGAGGTGTAAGGTTTCTCGGGGGTAGGTTTTGTCTCGGGGGATAGGGGGGGATAGGGTTGTCTTTCGGGGTCGGATTGTTTTGAGTTGTAGGATTGTCTCGGGTAGTAGCGTTGTCCCGGGAACCAGGGATCCCCCTGCCCCGAGACAACTCACCTGGTATAAACAGGCCCTACTCTCCTTAAGATAATATTCCGTCTCATCGTGAATTTAATTTCCAAATCGTTAACCGTTTGAATAAGATATATTCGGGTTTTGAAGTCTTTTGCAAGTAGCCCTTTCTTAGTAGCCGTGATTCAAGCTTTATTTATTCATTCGGCAAGGACACGCAAAGAAGCAAGGTCTGATACTTGATATTTCGATTTTTACATATTTGTAATCATTGGGTATGTTAAATCTTTTAATTGTTTTATAGAAAGCCATAAAACAAGTTTTGAAATAGCAAAACAATTTATTTTAAAGATACCTACAAAAAGTGATTATTAAGTTTACTATTTACACTTTCAAAGTCATGTGACGCACCTGCTGAATATATGGAAGGACGCGCCATTGATCCGGCTAACGTTTGCCTCAGGACCAGCTACTTAACAATGTACCCCATGTAAAAACCTGTTAAAAAGACCAGCAACCGGTGAGGACCGTCCGAGAGAAAAATAATTCCTTGTCTTAAATTGTATACATTTAAGTTAGATAAGCGTATTTCTTATTTCAGTTCGAGTCAAGAACTTTGTTCGTTGAGAAATTGTTGTGAGTAAATTTAACTATAATGAAAGGCTTACTTACACTATAAAGGTAAGTGAAAAGCAGTTATAATCGAAATTGAGGTTCAAAATGTGAAATTAATTGTTCCAAGTGTTTTCATGTCATAGGTTCTTTCAAATCATAAGTTTCAGGAAACCGATAAGTAATAAGAGAAAATCAAGAGGTCGGGCCGAGAAGAAGCCAATATTGGAGAAATATTTTACGGTCAAAGAATGTAAAGCAGATAATTGGAACTATTAAGCTATAATGTATTGGGCGAACTCCAAACATTGAAAATAAACAAGGGTTGACATTTGCAAGATACTCGTGTTCGGAAAAACACTGATATCGTTAAATTACCTTATGTTTTCACTTGATTTCTTTTAACTGTTTGGCAAATCGTTTCTCTGAATAGATCATGCAGTTTACAGATATGAAAGTTTTACAAATTACAGGGAGAGTCCTTTACTAAAATATCATACATACAAACTAGTTCTAGCGATCACACAAAACGTCTCCATAAAATATACAAATTAGGTTTGAACAGTTTTCTTTGGCTTTTTTTTAAGCCTCAGATGAAAAAACTGCTCGAAGTTCAAGTATACAAAGAAAATTATTGTTGTTGTTATTGTCCGCCGTTGTATTGTGTTGGAAGTAGTATAAGGCAGCAAGGTGTCGCGATATACCTAAATATGTAAGAGATTCCTGGTTCAGTCATGAAACTGTTCAAAATTTGGTACATTCGAAATGGAAATTGCTGTTGTGGTAGCAAACTCAAACACTGAGATAATTAATGCGATTGCTATAGGTAAACATAAATATAAATTTTGTGTTTTTAATAAGTCACTAGTGAAGGTAAGAATCATGAGGCTCACACAAAATTTTGTGATTTTTATAAAAAATATTCACTGTAATTTATGATAGTTTTTATTTTGCAGACACAATGAGGGGACACAGGAACTTAGTGTGTTTGATTTCAACAAGTTTTTTACTGCAGGTATATATATCACTTGTTTATAACACAAATTCAAATTTTAAAAGTTGTGTAATTCTACGTTTCTTTTTTAGTGGAAAAACTACAAATCGTTTAAAAAATTCTTCTTTTTCAAGTCTCATAAATATTACTTTAGCAGGTCTTTATGCTTTTAATTCTTACTTCATTGATTATACTCCTATTTACTCCACCAGTCATTTTGCTTTTTTTATCATTTTTATGCATATGATTAATTTATTCTAATGCACGAGCATCTAAAAGAACTGTACCACTCTTTTCAACAAGACAAGTTATTGTTTTCTCGCAGGTTGTCAGTGGTCTTCTACCTCGGTCGCAATGGCCTCAACTTGGTGACGAGGTCACACCACAACTGATAAACGAGTTGAACTTAGACGAGTATGGCCCGTTACTGGACCAACAGCTCTCCCTGGGGATCTTTATCAAGGGCGTAGCCGGCCCCCCTGGATCACAAGGGACTAAAGGTCCCAGAGGAACAGCTGGTGCCCCAGGATGTCCTGGTGTACAAGGGTTTATGGGAGCACCGGGTCTTCCCGGCAAAGTGGGAGCTCCTGGACCTCCAGGTCCACCCGGAGTACCGGGGATAAAAGGAACAAAAGGCCCACCGGGATATAAGGGCTTGCCTGGACAAGCTGGTGCCCCCGGAACATCTTGGTTTCCAGTCCCTCCTCAATCGGTAAGATAGACGGCTCATCTTACATAAACCAACTTAAGTTCCTTCAAAGAAGTGCGTGGAAAGATATCGAAAATAAAACCGATGTTTTTAATGAAAAAGCACGACTCTGGCCTGCAAAACGAGGCCGGTTTCTTAAAAATTGATGGAAAAGAAAGAGGAAATCAAAAAGTATTCTTTTCCAGTGCATTTCGCTAGAAACGGACAGGGCTGGATAAATCTTTGGGAACGATGTTGTTCTTGCAAGAATGATACAGAGAAAACTCGTGCAGAGTTTTAAGAAAAGCAGAAAACATCTACAATAAAACAAAACTTATGCATAAAGGAAAATCCCCAACTCCATAACCCGAGTACTTTTTATGGCCTGAGGAAGGGGTGATCAGGGGATGGAAAATATATTAGGTTTGCATTGAATTCAATTATTTGAAATTGAAAATGACTTATTTATTATCCAATTCCAAAATCTCCCCAAATCGATTATCACTGGCATATTTTGAGACCCATCTTAGCATGCCAGCAATATTCATTAGAGTCTATATTAAAGTTCAATGAAAGTTCTTGTTAATTGCGATATTTCTTTGTTTAAACCGTTTAGAACGTGACCGTAATCTGCGAGGGAGCCAATTTGACCATTTCATGTGGCCCGGGAATGATCCTTAAGATTCTGCGTGTGGCCTGGGGCCGAGACAGTTATGACCTGTGCCCTTGTCCCTGTGTGGGCAATAAAACCTCAGAGGAGCTGGTTATGGACATAGCACCCGACCATACACTGCGAATAATGAAACAGAAATGTGGCGGAAGACAAAGCTGTGAATCTGTTATCCGAGCCAGTACATTTGATGATACTTCATATCCTCAAATACATAAATACCTTCAAGCCTGGTATGAGTGTATTCCAAATATGGCAAGTGCCCTGTTGCCCAAGTCACGCAGAAGAAGAGACAAAATGAAAAAGCGCGAATATTACATTCCTGTGATGTCTAATTCCCATGGGGTATGGCTCTTGTCTAGTACTTAATTACATGTAAACCGTTTCGATACCTTTTGAAGTCTTTGTTGACATGATCGATCCAGCCAATAGATAGTTTTCACGTGACGTCATAACGGCCATGTTGGTGGACAATGAACAAAACAATTTTAATGATTTCTTTTTTTTAGAATACCAATATGGCCGCTCCGTCTTTTGTCTTTGGCGTCTCTGGGGATTGCGTGAAAACCATCTTTATCAATCGATATCATTACTATCGTCCATTCACTAGAAGGTGGAGTAAAAGCCATCGACAACACGTTTTCAAGAACAAAATTTGAGTCATCTTTTCCAGTCTATATCCAAATTACTATTAACTACAGCCACCATCACACTCTTGTGTTCTGTTCTTCCACGAATTAGTTCTCTTTGTGGATTCCATAACCGCGTGATGTTGTCCTTAGGCGTCCGCAGCATGTAGTTGGTCAACTTTTACCCTTCTTCTTATTTTAAAATGTACTGGTTTGACTAGTCATTGGCTCCTTAAATTTCTCCCATAGATCCTTATTCTTGATGGTTGATCGATCACAAAACAAAATTCTTAGTTTTTGAAATTCACCAGGTTTTAAATCCTTAAAGCGATAGAGTTTTGACATTTTGTTAAACATATGCAAGTTTGGTTGATGTTTTTATATTCTAAATTTTCATATCCCGGATCCCATATGGCAGGAGGGGACGAGATTCCTCTTTTTCTTGATAAAAAAGGAGAGCTTTAATTTTATATGTTGAAACAGTTTTATAGTTTGGAACCAAACAGATCAAAAAATGAAACCAAAAGGCCTTTCAGGTTTTGCCAAACTTGACTTCTACCGATTGATACTGTATAAGAAATAAACTTACTGTTTTATACTCTTTCACTCAAACTAAAACTTGGTTTTGTAGACGTACGAAGAAGAGGACAAGACCATCAGCAAGCGACTTTCCAACATCTGGGGAACAGCTTTGCCGAAAAACAACAGTGACAAAAGCAACCAGCAACTTATCAACCAAAACGAATCCCTCAGTAAAATTGAGAAACGGGACGACGGCACAAAAGAACGACTGCAGTTGGCCAAGATGTTAGATCAGCTTCTTGGAAACTCTTATAAAAAGTGAATAATTATTTTTGATTGAGTGCCGCTAAAGCTTCGTTTTGCAATTTTTTATGGTTTTATCCTGAAATTAATTTACTGAAAATGAAACAATGCCTATAAGTGGGTGAGCGCGCGTGTCGCGTTTTGGCGCGAGTTTTTCCCGCCCAGCCATTTGGTGTTGAGCGGCACGTGATTGGTTGGGTTTATCGAAACGACGTCATGTTTCTCGTTTTTCATTGCCTTTACGTAAAAAAAGTGTAATACGTACAACGAAACCACCAAATTGTATAATGGTTATATTCAGTGCAGTATAGTCGGTTGGGGTGACCGAACAAAGCCTGTGTTAAATAAACTTTGGAATTAGTAAAACTGGGACGATTGTTCAATGTATCTATATGATTTTCAATCCGGTTTGGAAATATTTGCAGAAAAATCGTAGATGTAAATGAATGAATAAAATTTTGTTCCTATTGAAATAAAGTCAAATAAAGTTAAATCTTCAGGAGTGTGTTTGCGGAGCAAATACTTATTTATTTTAAAATTTGATTTTATTATCAGTGGATATAATTTTATTCTGAAAACTTTAGCCAAATATGGATGTAAAACACGTCCAGTAGTAAGTTGCTTGATTGCATAAATGTTATAGATTCTAAGGGATCCAGGTTTGATACCGAGACATGGCGTCTTATTTTGAAACTTTTTCGGGCCTAAAGTTTTACTTGTTACTGTTACGCCAGGGAAGAAAAACCGTCGGTGCTTGCGAGAAATAATTCGATAATATTTTGTAAAGCTAAGGCAGCTTCGATATAGATATGGGTTGCCGACTTCAAATGAGTGTATGAGGAACTGACCTGTAGGAATAGGGTATATCAATTATATTGAACTGGTATGGAGCGACTTCGCCTATAATTCATGCGTGATATGTTACGACATTACCTAATCCTGGTGCGACTTACATTAGTGCGCTTTTTAGGCGTATTTTTTCGCTGAGGTGAATGAATCTAGCCCGGGATGGGGGGTGGAGGGGGGAGGGGGGG
>JAOCNB020104311.1:0-11379 GCA_026546465.2 Palythoa caribaeorum | reverse complement strand
CTTGTCTTTTTAAATTAGCTTATGAACTTTAAAGAATTTTGTGGTAGTTAAATTATTTTAATTTTTTAGGTACATATTTAAATTGGAAAATGTAAAGCGCCTAAATCAGTTTGTATAGGCGCTATAAAAATGTATTTTATTATTATTATTATTATTATTATTAATATTATTGTTAATATTATTATTATTAGCCGAGAGTTTGTAAGGGATGATATACAGGCCTAGTTTGTAAGGGATGATATGCAGGTTTAGTTTGTAAGGGCTGATATACAGGTTTAGTTTATAAGGGAGGTAGTCACAAAAGAAGATCCAAAAGTATTTTGTTTTGTTTAGGAAACTGGTTTTGATAAATGAAATATGTTTTTATACATGCAATTGCAGAATCTATAAACAAAGATAGAGACAATGTTTGTTTACACTTTTGGTATATGATTTTTTACCAAAATATTAGAACACGCCAAATATTATGATAGCTTAGTAAGTAAAAATACAACTTATTTGAATACTAAATGATTGGGATGTTAATTTAAATTGCAAAGAAAATGGAAATTGAATGGAAATTCAACGGGTGATAGTGGAAAGGTTTTTGTGGGTACAAGTTAGGATAAAAGATATCAATAATTGTTACAAGTGGGTTGTGACGTAGTTTTTAAGCGGGATGTATCTGGTATACACACTTCAAATATTAATTTTCACTCTTTAAGCAATTCAAATTAATTTGATTTCAATTTTTGAAATACTGACGACTCAAGAACAACAATTAAAAATCACCATCAGTTAATGACGCATACCCAAACTTGAAATAATTATTTCGCGCATTGTATTTCTAACAAAAACTTATTATGGTAATTTATTTTTACCTTATTTGTAATACAAATTTAAATTGCAGACTGTAGTATTGCTGTCATGAAAAATTTAGTCTCATCATGTGTGTCTGTGCCAGGTAAAACCAGGAATCGTTGACTGGAAAAAGGTCAATTTGCCACCATATAAGAAGATGAGTGAGAAAATGAAGAAGGTAGAGAACTGCAATTACGCCATTAAAGTAGCTGAGCAGCTCAAGTTTTCACTGGTTGGGATCGGAGGTCAAGATGTCTACGATCGGAACTCAAAGTTAACTTTGGCCCTCTTATGGCAAACTATGCGCGCCTACACTATGACTGTGTTGGAGAAATGCGCAGGATCTGGGGCACAAGGTAACTATGGTAACAAGTAACTCAGCAGTATGATCACTATATGCCCGGCCCTGAGAGACGTGTGTTTTCAGTTTAGATATTCCAAAATGAAGTGTTGAATTAGCATGTAATTAAACGGCTGCTTAGTTTTAGCTCTTCAATTTTATGAATTTATCTGGTCTTTTTCGAAAGGTTTTCTACATTGGACGCTTTGTCGTGAACAATAGTCATTATTTCACATGATTTTATTCATATTTTAGTAGTATTTTGTTAGTTAGTTTTTATATTGTAAATTATTTCTGAAAAGCCATTTTATTGGAGATTTAATAAAGTTTATTTTTTATTATTATTATTTTATTAAAAATAATTTATAACTTGCGAAGTAATTTCTCTAGAGTGAAAATTTAAAATCATTTCCGTATTGATTTGAAATGACTTAGAGTCGTGCATGGTAAATTTGCCAACAAATTCGGCATTGTAACCGCCAAATAAATGTATTTTTTTAGAACTTCATTTTTGCGTTCTCGTAAGATATCACTTGTTGCGTTTCATTGCCAGTTACTGAAGCGGAGATTGTGACTTGGGCTAACGAGAAACTCAGCTCAGCCAGCAAAAGCTCCTCAATCAGTGGGTTTAAGGACCCTAACATAGCGACGAGCCAGTGTATAGTGGACCTGGTAGACGCCATTCAGCCAGGATCCATCAATTACAAACTGATGTCGGACGCCTCAGATGAAGAAGGGAAAATGATGAATGCTAAATACGCTATTTCCATGGCGCGAAAGACTGGGGCTCGCTTGTATGCCCTGCCAGAGGATCTCGTTGAAGTTAACCCAAAGATGGTACTCACGGTGTTTGCCTGCATTATGGCAGCCGCCAAAGCTAAAGGAAAATAGAGTGGCAAGTTGTTAACTTTTGGAGCGTTAGCAACTTGAAGATAATATACTGTTTGACAATCTTATCTTTATAACTTCATTCTATTGTTTATCAATGAGGTTTTCACGCATTATCAGATTGTATCTCCTAATAAAAATCTTTTTTTATTGTTGTCGTGGTTTTTAGTGCCTCTAAAAAATACCTTCTTTACCAGTTAAACAAGTTTTTCTGTGGATTTTACAATTAGGAATGCAAATAAGTGCTACTATTAAACTTGATAATCTGTTTTCTTTACGTTTTAGCTTACGAAACAACTGAGACTTAATTACTGCCGTCACAACGTTGAAATGTTGAAACAAGTTAAGAAATCTAAGTGTCGTCTTTAACCGTTGCACTACAATAACAGAATGGAATATGAAATATAAAGTATAAACTTATACAAATTTGATTTATCTGGCTCCAGTGTTAAAAACCTCCTTTTGCATGGTAATTTTAAGTTTAAAATATTTCTTGCACAACTTTTCTGAAGTTTGAATATAAGATCTAGTACTGAGGCCAACATGATTGGAGTAACCCACACATAATCTTATAAAATCGGATGCTGCGTCGGTGTTCCTATAGAAACAGTTTTGATGATTTTTTAACTTTGACACCGTGGGTAGTGAAATGAAACTGACGTTTCGGACTGTAGTCCTTCAAACATATCATCACATATACGTATATGTTCACATATACGTATACATATTCGTATATCTCGAGAAGATACTGGTGTCGAAGAGCAGAATTCTGCACAGGACTTGGAGCTGAAGATAAATAAGTCCGACTTCATTTGGTTCACTTTTAAGTAACAATTCAAGTGTCCCTGCCGCTGAGTATTAACTCAGCTCTAGCCTTGTCGATCAAAAATCGTGTTGCGATTCCGTCTTGAATGAATCATAAAAAAAACATTTAGACATTTAGAGCTGCAAACACTTGTCATTAAGATTATATTGTAGACCAAGCTATCCTTGAAAACCTTTACAGCGGGGGCTTTGTACACCTGATTTCGTAAAGTCTTTCAATGATACATAGATTGAGGAACCGTCGCCACTCAGGTTGTACTGGAGACCACACTATAATCTGAAAAGTATCTAACCTTTTGGATTTGTACAAGTGGTAAAGTGAAATGCTTCAATGATACATAGATTGGGGAACCATTATCACTCAGATTGTACTAGAACGAAGCTATAATCAGGAAAATATGGATTTGAACAAGTGGTAAAGTGAAGTCTTTCAATGATATATAAATTGGGCAACCATCATCACTCAGGTTGTACTGGAGACCAAGCTATAATCTGGAAAGTAGCTATACCTTTTGGATTTGTACAAGTGGTAAAGTGAAGTCTTTCAAGGATAAATAGATTGGGGTACCATCATCACTCAGGTTGTAGTGGAGACCAAGCTATAATCTGGAAAGTATCTATACCTTTTGGATTTGTACAAGTGGTAAAGTGAAGTCTTTCAAGGATAAATAGATTGGGGTACCATCATAACTCAGGTTGTAGTGGAGAACAAGCTATAATCTGGAAAGTATCTATACCTTTTGGATTTGTACAAGTGGTAAAGTGAAGTCTTTCAATGATATATAGATTGGGCAACCATCATCACTCAGGTTGTGCTGGAGACCAAGCTATAATCTGGAAAGTACTTAAACTTAGGGGATTTGTACAAGTGATAAAGTGAAGTCTTTCAATGATATATAGATTGGGTACCATCACCACTCAGGTTGTACTGGAAACCAAGCTTTAATCTGGAAAGTATCTATACCTTTTGGATTTGTACAAGTGGTAAAGTGAAGTGTTTCAATGATACATAAATAGGGGAACCATCATCACTCAGGTTGTACTGAAGACCACGCTATAATCTGGAAAGTATTTAAACTTAGGGGATTTGCACAAGCGATAAAGTAAATTCTTTCAATGATACATAGATTGTGGGACCATCGTCTCTCATGTTGTACTAGAGACCACGCTATATCATGGAAAGTATCTATACCTTGGGGAATTTGTACAAGCCAGTATCATTTTGGCTGAAAAGAGTAATTACAAGTTACACGTGTCAAATAAAACTACAAAAGTCAGTTTTTAAGAAGAGAAGATCAACAAAGACAAAAATCCAGAAATCAGAAAGCAAGTCGTAAACTTAGCAAAAACAACTTACTGTTTCGATTTTAGCATGATTTCTTCTTTCCCACTTCGGATGTGAACTATATCATTGTTTGGATCTCTTTAGTGCCTCAATACGTTCTAGGTCTTATTAAAAGGCCATATGTTTACGTATACATGGACAAAAGGCAGATGAATCAATAAAAACTAGGATGATTAATTTTTCTCACGATTCGGCTGTTGCGTTGAACGGTGAACGGTGAATTTGAAATTTAGTTTTGGATTTGTAAGGTACTTGTGAAGATAAAACTATTAAACGACACAAATTTACAAAATTTAGTTTGAAAAGTTATAGTGTGTGTGGTGTTCTATACCTCTCACATCACTTATCACGTGTTAAGCCGACTAGAAGCAGTTTACTTTTATTATCCAGTTACCATTTGTGGCAAGTTGTTACAATCTGTTTGCAAGTTATAAAGCTAGTGGTAAGCGCGTGTCACCCATCGCTCCTCTTGCTTTAACTATTAGAGTGGAACAGGGCAGAGTTGTAAAAAATAGGAACTTTTTTTATTTGAGAATGGTAAAATACGTTGGAGCACTGAATAACTTATTTGGCTGCTGCAAAAAGAAGATATTTATGCTTCAGTTGAAACTTTTTTCATCTCCTTTAGACTATTAAATTTATCAAGCTTTGGCACAAAAAGAAACTGCAATCCAAGAGTGCATTAAGTTCATAAAAAACAATAGACGCAATAAATCACATGCACGCGATACTAGATATGTTAAAAACAGTTGTTGTGTAGCCGAATGATAAAGCACTTAGTAACTGTTCCACACTTCAACTCAAAAGAATTGGGACAAATGATTTTCGAATATGTTGCCTATTTTGAAAACAAATCAAACAAGAAATGAAAAACCTCGTGTTCGTTTGATGAGTTTGTTTGAGTTATGAAAAGCAAGCTATGCTTATGCTAATCAATTCCCCAAATAAACCCACATTCACGCTAACTAAAAACATAAAATCACATAACTAATTATCAATGTTATCAAAGTCTATTGTGCGCATCAAAAGCTGCCGTTCACAAAACATGTCCTTTGTGATTTATTGAAATCAATAACACAGGTGAGCCAATTGCTTCTTCACGCTTGACAAAAGTTTTGCCTGGGGCAGGTAAGGTTAGCAATGGATTATCTCTGAACTTAGCCATAAGCAAGGACAGGAAACGTGTAACTAAAATAGCAGCTCTTAACTTTTTGCTTGTAAAACTTCTATCGAAGCATTACAATATTTTTGCTAAACTGGAGCATGAAGTCAAGATAAAACTTCATTTTAACCAGATGACCGTATGAATTTGAAAAACATACAGTCATAACCAAGGCTGTAGAGTAAAAAGATTGCCGTCCAAGGTATTCAGGTTTTCTGTACCTCAAATTCAATCAATGACCGCGCACCAGTGTTAGTTATAATGACAATGGTGATCGATGGAGTAAAAGGAAGATGGGGCTCTCTTTACATGCACTGATAAAGATCCAACAGCTGGCGATTTGAATCGACTAGTACTTACAACACACATCAGAATGATACACCCATGGAACGGGAGCCACCGAGGTGACCGACCAAAACTAATTTTTTGCATCGAATAAAACAATAATGATTGGGCAAAAACTATACATAACCTTTTTTAATTTAGACTATTGGCTACTTGTACAGTATAACTATCCATCTACTGACATCTGAAGGCATATGGAGCCGGTTGGTGATGTACAAACCCTCGAAACTGGTTGGTTGAACAACACCAATGAAACTACTTTCTGTCACAATCCTTTCCTACTGACAAGGTCAACGTGTTAATCAAGTTCATCCGATATTAGAATGCACAGACTGATAAGTTCTTAACAGATGTTACAAATGTTTTCTCAACGCCTTTTTCTAACTAAAAGGTAGCAAACACCCTTAGTGAGTGTAAGCTAGGAGTTGCTCTCATAATCATGTGGCTGTACTACTAAACCTGACCCCTATTGCTGAGAAATTACGTAATAAACTAACAATCAATAATTCTTTATGAGTTTGCAGTAAAGTGCAATGAATTTTATTAGTCCAACTTAGTAAAAGTTGGATTTAGATTTTGCTGTTGTTGTGTTTCACGGGCGGAGAGTGGATAGTTTTGAGTTGGCATGATTGTATATATAAGAGTACACGCACTGACATTCCGCTGCCAGTGTACACCCATACCACGACCGCGCGCAGCACATGAAGACACACAATAGTGCTTCTCACAGCTATAAATGCGATTTTTAGAGAATTTTTTTTCACTGTTAAACAATTATGGTTTTTCTTAATACTAGTTTCTTGTTTCTCTGGATAGTTTTAAGATCTAAGCACACAGCTATGTGATTTACACGGGTTGTTTGCTGTGGATGCTATACATAGTACACATTTCCACTCTTTGTTTCGACTAATTTCTAGCTCCAAGGTTTTTTATTTCTTGCATTCTCAATTCTTCTCTACGGAAGAGTTTTCAAATTAACCTTTAGACTAAATGAAACGATTTACTTTGCCTTTAAACGTTAGTTAATCAGACGCACAGAGACTCACGATGTATCACTAACAAGGTTTTGTATAAAAACTAAAGTATATTATTTCTTTCTATTTGTCTCTCAAGCAGTTGGCTCCCTGATGTCCACCGGGATCTAGGGCAGGCGTCAGTAATGCTGGGGAGGGGCAAAGAATCTTGGGACGTTGTCTTGAGTGGTAGATTGATACTGTGGTGTCCCGGGGAAACTAAAATGAAGAGGTGGTGACTGCAGATAACCGGTTTGCTGTACCGGGGCTGGAGTAACGAAATGCCGGGGGCCGTGTGGAGGGTAAAAAGGTGAATTGGGATATAAGAAACCTTGCGTAGCGGCTAAATGATACTCCATCTCTGCCGCAAGCTTCCTCTTCCACTTTGTTCTTCGGTTTTGGAACCAAATTTTAATCTGAGTCTCGGTCAAATTTAAAGCCTTGGAAAGTTCCATTCGTCTTGAAACGCTGAGATATTTGTTTTTGTTGAATTCTGTTTCAAGTTCCTTTATCTGCTCGTTTGTAAAAGCAGTTCGCGGCCTTTTCTTGTCTCCATCTTTGCTAGGTCTCCTCTCGGGATGAGAAGTTTTCGGAGTTACTGTGTTATCACCTCAAGAGGTAAACAAAATAACATCATTTTCATCTCCAAGCCTGTTTCTCCCTCATTAAGCAGCTAATAAGATGGTGCAGACTGGCCCTATGGTTTATTTCACACTATGAAGTCACGCCCAATTCCTCTATTCGTTTTAGGTAAAACATTTTTGCTGAATTTGGATTCATTTTCCTATCAAATATTGAGTCTCCGAAATGACGGGAAATGAGGAATGTCAATGTGCAATGATGAGAATACGTAAATAAGTCGGAAATTTGTTTTATGAGTGATCCCGTCTGAATGGCGTCAGTGTCACGGCAGGCATCAGTAAACAGAGTAAGTTAAAAGAAACTCGCTAAAAACAACAGAAAATAAGTAAGAATAAAGTTTAAATTTATCTAAACAACGGATTTCGACAAGGTTTAAACATTCAAACGACATTGAAAGTCATGCAACACAAAGGACTTTGGGGTTTCAATGTGGACACACCTTTTGCACTTAGAAATTTTACTGAAGCTTGATATTACTTGATAAACTCGTTGCCAAGACGTTCTTAAAAGAGCACAGTCCCCACTCTTGTGTTTTGGTTTTTACTTTAAATAGCTACTCAACTTTCTCATAGACCGACAGATTATATAGAGGTCAGAACGATTGGAAACTGCCTTAAGGGTTCGACTTATTATCGTTCAATATACTTTCATCACATTCTCTTCGCTGACGCCTATTTCTTTATCAGTTGTATAGTGTCCAGTTGGCCTTGAAATATTGCACTGTGCTGAAGAATAAATCCATCTAGGAGTAAAACCAAAGGTCACCCCGCTTTAAAGTAACAATTTCTGCTAATAATCTCATCAAAGTATACAAATGATAGCTGGAAACCCGAAAACTTAACGTTGTTCAGAATTTTAAAACCGTGTTTTCTCTTTATAAAGAACCCAAAAGGTCGATCTTACAAAATAATGGCTGAGAAACATCAAATAATCTGCTTCTTAAGCAAATTTTTGTAAATTTAAGTTTTTGGTTTGTCAAGTTACTGCCATTGTTTTCTGTTTCAGTCTGTATGTGGTCATGTATTCATCATCGGTGAAAAGTACACTCATTGACTGTGCGTGCTAAATCTATCTTCCCATGCTGTGAAACACAATCAAACAATTCTACGAGCGCCTCACGAAGTAAATGGATTTGTGTATTACGGGCTAACGAGAATAAAGGTTTCCACTAGCTTTCTATTTGTTAAGTTTACACGCTCTGTAACAGCATCGCTCCACGCGGTAATCTAAATCTTTGAAAACTTAAGTTGTGGAAAATGATGATATTAGTAGTGCATAAATGTGGTACAGGCGCTTTTGAAAACATATTTTCTATATTTTTGAGTGCTTAGAATATTTTCTATGAGTTGACTTCTTCAAGTGGTTTACCTGCGTTTACACTCCGAATAGCTTCATGAAAGTCCGGGCTTTGTTTTGGTAGAGCAACCATCTCGGCGGGTACACTGTGAATTGGGTTGGTATCCCGAGTTGTGCTACAAGGATAGTCTCTTTGAGCATTTTGGAAAGCCTTTTGGTGACTTAGAATACTGTCGATGGTAAAATTTCCTCCAAGTGCCTGTATTTGATTGTTGTCCATCATACTTGTTATTCCAACGATAAATATCTTATCTCTTATCAACAAAACTACTTAGACTTACGTAAAAGATAACCTCGAAGACTGACACGGCCTGGTCTGAAGTACAATTCAGTTACCCTGCATTGCTAATTTTGAAGTTGCTTTTCCTATTGTCTTCGTTGTTCTAGTTGTCTCAACTCCATTACTGAGGCAGCTTGCCTCTTTCTGATTGGTTGACGCAATAATTAAAGAGACCGTTGGTAGGACGGCTGGCGTCAGACGTCCTTCTATATAGTCAATTTCCACGCTTCATGCACACAACCCAATCTGGGTTTCAAACGTGACTTGTTAATATTTGAAAATCGGAATAAACTATGTCTGTGTTTTTCCAACTTTGGCAAGGTTTTTCAAATCTTATACTAGCATGTCAAACGTTAACGGGTTTATTAACAGGATAAACTTCCAAATGTTATTACAAATAAATGCCTTGATTGATTTTTAGTAGCCGAATTAAGACCAATTAACCGCGCCGTGCTATGCACTTAATCCTTTGAAGTTTATCCCTGTTATTTTCATCTATTTACAGATTTAGATCTAATCTGCGATTTATTGCAACACTGAAATGTTCGCCTTTTTTTGTCTTTCACTTTTTTGTATCTGAGGGCACAACCATGGTTTGGTCGGTTTTTCTGGAGTGAACAATTGAAAAACTGGCAAGAATTTTTCATTCTCAAACAGCAATAAAATTCACAGTGGGGCACCCTTTTCAGCGGCTGGTATTCATTTCCTAATCAACTTAATAAGGATTGCCTATAATTAGTTAGTATTAACAATAATCACCAGCGGTCAAAACAAATGAGAATTTTAAATTGAATCGTCATTGTTTGCTGCTAAATTATTTAAATTAAAGAGTTTATTTTGGTTATATTACTGAGAGCGAAGAATGAACTTATGAACATCCGTAGTGCATCTGCGTTTGTCGTTGAAGTACAAGAGTGCAAATCTTTCAAAGAGTACAAAAATCCTTAAATCAGATTTTGGCAAAACTGCATTGTTGAGTTCAGCAAGAAATCAAAATATTGGTTGCCTTGAAGGAAGCGAGTCTTACACAGAATATATTTTTTTGTTATAATGCTATTCATAGGCGATGAGTACGTGCGAAAAACTTGATTAATTTTGTTGTCTTTTCAAATATTCTGAAGGTTGTCCAATGTTTGCTTACTTAACCAGTGCATTGCATTCGCGAAAATAAATAGCAGCTGATATTTAATAATGAGCAAGTTCTCAAAAATGGAATATTGCTAATATAGAAACTGTATACAAGGTAATGGGCCGATGCCTCCAGCAAATTCGTCGGTTTCTTCAAAAGAAGAAAACAACTACCGGCCTAAACAAGAGCTCGTATCATTCCAGTGATTTTCATCATGAGATGAAAGACTGCTGAGAGCCTTCACTAATATTCTAACAAAACTGGTTCATCAGCCATCATAGCGGGCCTTGAGAGGGGCACTGAGTGAATTACAGGTTATCGTCACTAGAGCTTGAGTGCTTCTGATCTTAACCGCGTGTTGACCGCGCGTTAATAAGTCTATATTTCGGCCAATTAACATCAATTTAGAAGATAATTTCACCAGCAACTCATTTCCGAAATCTCGAACATCCAACTAAATTTCAAACAAGCAAATTTTTGTCAAATTTTATTTGCCAAGATCGATTTCACACTCCATTTGCCAAAAGGTGCAACGTTATTTTAAAATATCAAATCAGCTCAATTCAACTATAAGTTGTTTTCTGTAGGCTAGCAATATGGGAGAGAAACCGTTTAAACCTTTTAATACAATCAAGCTATATTTCATCCATTTTTGAGGAATCTTAGTTGAATTCAAATTTGATTTCATAAAAGGTTTTGAATTAGCCAACGCTGCTGCAGCTCGAGCTAAATGTTTGTTTAGTGATATAGGTTGAATGTAAACATTCGCCACCAAAACGTGACTACGATAGTCCCGAACTTATACGATAACTTTTCTAGATAACTTCAGTTTGTACTTCATGAGTAATTGACACTGTTTTATTACCCTGATATAATTTTTTAGGGTTTAGACTGCGCTGGAAAGCTGTTACTTTTAATATTTTTCATTTATTCTCTTTCACTAATTTTCGTTTTTTAGAAAAAATGAAAACAAAAATACTCATCAACTTTATATTTTCGCCGCGAATATTATACATAGTAGTTATGCAACGCTTTCGATGGGATACCGCGGAATATGCCACGCGTCACTTATATTTTCCGTATACACAGGAGCCTTTAGGCGAGTGTGTATACGAAGAAAATAAAAGTGACAAGTGGCATTTTTCGCGGTATCCCACGAGAAAGCGTTGCATAACTAATTTATCCCATGCCTACATCTTCGAAATTTCTGCGAA
>JAOCNB020104280.1:0-11380 GCA_026546465.2 Palythoa caribaeorum | reverse complement strand
AAACCAATAATTCACTTGACAGGAAAAGTTATCAGCCCGTTGATGCTCGAGTTATCAACTCAAACATATAGACATCTGTTTGCTGCGATTGACAGTTTGACAGAAGATAGTGGAAATAAAATTGGGAAAACTACCCAAACCAAGACAGAGAGTCCAAGTACTTCTGCAGCACAAAGCTCGTTCACTGCTGCAAGGTGGGTCAATCTAAATTGCCAATTATTTTATTATCCGTATGATAAGGTAGTCATTGTGCTGATACCATTTTTTATTCTAAATTATTAATTAACTACGAATTGCTAAAACTAGGTTTGATATTTAATCTGATAATTGATATGGATAAAAATACTAATCAGAATTGCGAAAGTAGTTATAAAAATGACATTGGTAATGATAAATATAATAACGTATCAATCTATATTGCAAAGCAAGTCAACGTCAGGATGCCACGCATGTGATTAAAGCACTTAGGTAACCTCGTATTTGTTTTCTCGTTAACAAGCGTCACATTTAAGTTTTCGGGGGTTTTTTGCGATTGCGTCATATGAATTTCAATCAAAATGTTCTTTTGTTATGTCCCAAAACCATACTTTTTAATTTTTCTGCAGTTAAATGCTTTTGCATGATATGATTATATAAAAATGAAGATTGAAGAGAGTCTTGACAGTCTGTGAAAGCTTTTGAAATTCTGTGAAAGCTTCTGAAAGTCTGGGATAAAAATTTGGAAAAGAAATTGAACTTTGCAAACAGCTGCTGAGCACTTGATGCTCACTCAGTGTAGATTATTGTCTGTTCTGTTCAAAGATGTTTAGTTGGCTTATCTGTGCTGATATCATGGCTTACATTCTGCATCATTACCATACAACTTTAGGCGGAAGAAAGAATCCAAATAAAAAGCATTGAGTCGAAAACCTGAGAAAGGCAATTAAATCGAAGTTACTGACCAAAATTAGGTTCTGTGCATGCAATTTCGAAGAAAACAGCGGTGTCTAAAAAAACCGCAAAACAGCTGGGCTGCAAGACCGTTAATGAGTTCTTACATTCTTTGTAAAATTTCCAATATTTAAAGATGCATCACAAGAATAGTATTTAACATATTATTCTCATTTTTTCAGAAGAGGTTTATTTTGAAAAGCTCTTTGAATATTCAGAACTTCTCAGTTTGTATCTTGATTAGAAAGAGAGGCAGGTATGCTAATGAAGCACAGATAAACAAAGATTCATCCTTTGAATGACAGCTTTCTTACCACCTGATCTGCATTGCGGTCATGGAAAATTACAAACTAGGTAGAAGTTTGGAAATCGGTACAAGGATATCTATACCAGCCTTTATGTAGAGAAGATGGCACACATCAAACTTCATCCCTATTTATGCTAAAGAAAATCCCTGTAAATTTGTTCTTATCTCTACAGTCCAATGGTTTTAGGACAGGAAAAATCAGCATTTGCAGAGATCCCTTCCATGAAGAAGGATTCTTTCAAACAAAAGCAAAAGGAAATGGAGTTGAAAACCTCTATAACTGACTCTTTACCAGAGGAAACTCCATACAAGGAGAGCGAGTCAACGCCAGTTAAGGCTTTTCTGGAGGTGCCCCATTTTAGTATTAAACTATGTGGAGAGCTTAATCATGTAGAACACGAGATTGTGGATATAACATTAAAGGACTTCTCTTTGTTGTTTGATCACTCACAACCGACCCTTACCCATCTCAACATCACTCTTGGTGGACTTCTCGTCGAAGATCTACAAGAACCAAACTCGTTTTATCGCCATTTAATGACTTCTTCAGTTCCTCTCAGAGAACAGTTTAAGACTCGATCTTTGACTACAGCTCCAACCTTTTCATCATCCTGCCCAAATGTCTCACAGTGTGGGCAGTCTTCAAACCCAGCTTTGCCGAAATCGAGCACTTTTCGTCCGTTGTCTCCATCGAGACCACTTTTCAAAAGCAGCAAGTTTCCTTCCTCATCGTCCATCGAGGCAGTTACAGAAAGTACCGGTACATCCTTGAAAAATAATTCATCAACTTCGAGCAAGAAACAAAAGAAACCAGCTGAGGTGTTGGTGCATGTTAAGTTGCTACTTGTGGACAGAAACTCTCCTGACTTTGTTAGCAAGTACAACAAGGTACGTTTTACCATTTTTTTGAGGAGCAAATAAAACTGTAGACTACTAAATAGTACTATTTTGTAGAATCTTTGCTTTTGTGAAAGACGTAATTTGAGATAAAACTGTGTAATTTTGACAATAAGCCTTATCACGGTTTTAGAGGCCATTTCGAGGGTAGGCTGAGAGGAATAGCATACGTAAATAAATTGCTAGTTTTAAAAACGTTAGACAGAAGAATGTAGACAGGAATCCAATGCCAAGGTTGGAGGCATGTCTACTTATTAGGTGTACTTTCAACTGTTTTTCTAGTTATTCGTGTTTGAATAGCTGTAAATTAATTTGCGACAATTGAGAATGCCAATTTTGCACACCATACAACACTTACAGTGATTGGATACTGCTTATACTCATAGTAGCCAATTACTTTTTGAAATATACTTCGCTTTTCTTCTTTTACAAAATCAATTGACACTGGATTGCTTCGATTTTTCTCTAAAATAGTACTGATTTTGCCTTGCATGAGTCAAACCCCAGTCTGGGGTTAAAAAATTGCAAATTTTAGAATTTTCGTGCACATGTATATGTCTTCTATTTTGCAAGCGAAAGTCCCAAAAATAGTAAATTTTTAAATGAAAATTATGCAGAGGTTTTGTCACGGTCCTGGAGTTGGTGAAAAAATTCCAGGCCCTGGAAAATCCTTGAATTTTGGCCGTGTTCCTGGTATGAGCAAAACATTTCTTTCTTAATTTCCAGAATTAATAAAAACAAGAATTAGGATCAGCCTTCACTCGTGCCAGCTCTTAGCAACTATGACCAAATGGTCAATTAAAGTTTCAATAAAACGCAAAATGGTTTGCGATTGTTATTACTATGTACACATTTGGATCCAAGACTTGCTAGTTTTGTGTCAAAAAATTTTAACATGAAAATAAAGATTTTTGAAATGATACTTGGTAATGGTGAAGCAAAGATGTTTTGCAAGTAATATTACAGAATCAAAAAAAGCTAACTGTAAGAGACAACGTTTCGTTGCCATCCCGGCAACATCATCAGGTCAACTGAATGTAAAATTTTCTATATGCTAATATAGTAGAAAACTATTCGACTGTGATATAACAATAAGTCAAAGAACAATCGCTTACTGAAAACAAAGACAAACTGTAAGACAAAACAACAAAAATCAAAGTTCGATATAGAGAGTAATATACAATAATTTGATAAATAAAAGAATTACAAAGTTCATGTTCAGCGATGCAGACTTATTGTTATATCACAGTCGAATCTACTATATTAGCATATAGAAAATTTTACATTCGGTTGACCTGATGATGTTGCCGGGATAGCAACGAAACGTTGTCTCTTACAGTTAGCTTTTTTGATAAATTGTTTGCCGAAAGTTACGTTCATCAAAATATTACAGAAACTGATTTATATAGTTCAAAATTTTTTACATATATCACCATTTTGATTGGAGATTTGTAAAAAACGTAAATATGATATTTATATTGGAAAGCACATTAATTTTGAACATTTTATTAAATCTGTGCTATATAAGTCCAGTTTTATTATTTGGTTTAAATCATATTAATCTACGAAGCATTGATTAGTAAAAAATTAGCATTATTATTTTTGTCGCATTGTTCCTCTAATTCTACTTACCGTATCGAAGGCATTTTTGACTGCTTTACAATACACTATAAATTCCAACGGTCATGCAATTAAAAAAAATGCTCTCCACTCGTGTTTAGCTCGTGGGATCCCCAGAGGGTATCGGCTTGTCAATATTCTCCTTGCGGGCGAGGAAATGATATGGTGTTCCATGGCGTTGTACCAATGCAACTATTCTGAAATTGATAGAGCGACCTCGTTTACCTTAGAATTAAGCACTTCCTTACTGAATGATGTATAATCCGACGTCCTGTTTTAGTTTTGTTCTGTTCTTTTCATTGTTAGTCAGTAAAAAAGGTTCCCCACTCAAAATGGCAAACAATAGATCTCTTTCATAACTGGTTACCATTTTAATATTCTTTTGTCTTCATTCAAATTAGCTTCACTTGCCTCGTTTGGGGTAACATATTCTTTTGATTTTTGAACACAAGAACGAGGCTAGTGAGGCTAGACAAAAATATACTAAAAAAAGATATGAAAGAGGTCCATGTTGTACTCATGTCACGGACATATGTAACTTAGGTCTAGGGTTTACAGAGATAGAATGTTGGTGGTTTTGTAACTTAAATCGAAGTCTTTGTTAGGTCAGCAGATTTGTGGACATTGATTTCAATGCGTTGGACACGACGATAAATCTTCAGACGTGGGTAATGGTTCTAGAGTTTTTTGGAATTGGTGTTGCAAATCCGCCACTCTCTCAACCAGTGTCTTCTCTCTCCTCAATGGGACCAGAGGATTGGGAGAACATGTCTGGGGTAAATGAACAAACGATGATTGGTAAGGAAATTTTGGTGTTGTAAAAATGTGCATATCCCAGCAAATTACGCGCAATATTATACAGTTTGAGTGTTCAAGAGATGACGTTTATGTAAATCCGTAAAGTTTGGAACACATCTAGTGTCAATTTGAAGTTTCGAAGCCCACAGCTTACAATGCTTAAATTTGGGTTTCTCGTTGCAGAAGCTTCAGAAGAGGAGTCACAAGAAAATGTGAATACAGAAGTGGCTTTGCAGGTCTCGGAGTTGAGTCTAACACTAAATAAGGCCCAGTACCCTCTCGCCAAAGCAACCGTTTCAGGGCTAACCACTAAAATTGATATGAGAGATGGAAATTTTGCTGCTAAGGGAAAACTCACAGCCATTTCTGTTACTGACATGTCGCCTCACGGTGCACTGTACAGGGAAAAGTAAGTCCCTTTATTTAACGGTTTGTGAAATTCTAGCCAAATATATGGAAAGCGTTTTATTCGAAATGTTATAATGTTAGGTTGTAAGGTAAGAGTGAGGGCTAAATTAACAGTAATGGATATAATAGAGACATCAACACATTAATAGCCAAACACATTGAACGCGTTTCGGACATTGTTCTTGCGAATCATTCTTTGGCTTTAAAATACAACTTTTGTCTAAAACGTACTAGCATACGGAATACGGATTACTTGCTTACTATATCTATTAGTTATCTGTCATTTACAGCTTTGGCGCTCTTCTTGCCACTGTCCCAACATTAATTTGCTAACACCACAAGATGTCTGGGAAAACATGCAGGAAAATTCTTGTTTAGAACGCATCTGGAACTGATAGAAATGTGGTAGGAGGCTTCAGATAGAGACAGTTGGTGGAAACTATCGCAACCGATTTATGCGTACTGTTTTTGAAACATAAGCAGTTTTATTTGTGTTACACATTCATTCAGTTGTGGCATTACCTCGCGCTTTTATTTTTGAGAACTTCGCGACAAGATTGATAAACAACAGTCTTTGTTAACTAACTGATTTGGCTTACAGCATAAATGTTTTTATTTTGTAGGTTCGTAACTAGCGGAGAAGAAGCTTTCAACTTTGACTTTTTCTGGTTTGTAAAATTTGCAGAATTAAATCCACATAAACACCTAACCATAATAAGTGTAAACCTGAAGCAGAAATATTTTTGTTCTGGTACAAAATGTAAGTGCTGGTCCATGAGTATTCAAAGTCTTTTCCATAAGTTTTTCACAAGGTAGCGTGGCATGTGATATATCTTTATATTATTTCAAAACATTTATGGCTTTTCCTGTGAAATGAACATGATGTTCTCACATGTCAAAATAATAGTTTTGTTTGTATCTATACTGATGAATGAAAAAAAAAGTTTATAAAACAAAGATTTCATTAAGCAGAACATTACGTGGGTGACTGAAGTCGATTTGCATTTGTTCTAGTTGTAAATCTCTCACTGCATTACTTCAATCTTTTCAACTATTGAATATGCTATTTGTATTTCCGTGCACCATTATAATAAATTCAGTGTATTATACATGCTTAAGATTTTTCTACTATTTGTTTCTTTATGCACCAATGTAATATTCTCAGTGCATTGTAATGTATGCTGGTTGTATTGTTTTATATTATTTCAAGGTATGCTGAACCAGATCCTGAGGAAATGCGAGAGTGGGATATTAGTGTTACACTTAAAATGTCTTCTGTTCAGTACGTCCACACTAAGCGCTTCCAGACGGAATTGGTGGCGTTCTGCCAACACTTTATTCAACTGCAGGAGGTTCTGGGTCGAATTAGAGTTGCTTCTGAGGGCGGCGAGGTATGTAGAGACATTTGCAGTGTAATTTGGCTTTTGTTCAAAACCGATGCTAAACTGCAAGTTGTAACCCTCGTAGTTATTTTTGCCCCGTATTTGTCTTGAAATTATGAGTTCAAGACCATATTTGCGTATGAAAATGAGAATCCAATACAAAACAATTATGTTCCTTCTTACTGATAAGAAGAAAAGCTATAGAATACCTAAAAAATAGAGAAATTATCTCACTTGTAAATTTAATAGCTTATTTTTTCGATTTTAACCGTTAAACCTCTGTCCTCACCTAGCCTTGAGCTCAGTAAAATCACATCAAGAAGAATTTCTTTGCAGGTTTAGTCAACTAATGTGATTCATCCTCCTCATTCACCCTTTCCAAAGTCTCTAATTTAGATTTCGGACAATAGAGGATTAATATGTTTTATAGGTTTGGTATTAAAAATGGTTTTGAAAGGTATACTTTTAAATATCTCTATTTTTATATCACCAGGTTCATGAAATTCTTGGTAGAAGTGCCAGAGTTTTGATGGACATCAAAGCAGGCAACCCTGTAATTCTGATTCCTCGCTCATCTAAGTCATGTGACATGCTGGTTGTTGATCTTGGTGACCTCGCTTTGGTCAATAGTTTCATTCACGAGGGGGATCTCGGTACTCTTCTTCACAAGCAGTTATCAAAGAGGGCCAGAGCTGCTTCGACAGCCTCCACAGGTTGGCTAATGGTTCCATTTGTCTTGTTAAGCGTAATTGTTTCTGTCATATTCCAGTATAGCTGTAGTAATGATTTTTGGACCACAGTCTAGGTTTAAGTACGAAATTCTACACGATTTTCAAATAAACTCTATACATGCGTTTCAAAGCTATGAGTAGCCAAATAAAAACAAGCTTTGCAAGGCCATTTTGGAAATAAGTTGCAGGGGCTCGTGGATTTTCGAAGGTTACAAAGTAATTTAAAAGCTGCTCAATCGGAAACGTCAAAAATCTGTAAATAGATAACTGATTCCTATTTATTCCACTGCAGCATCTTATAGGATGTAGTTGGTTTTGTGTTTGTTTAACAGTACAGTGCATCCTCGATTATCTGTATGTCGCCTATTTGAACACCAAACTTGGTTCCTTATTTTTTTATCCCAAACAGATGTTCGATTAACCACAGTGAATTGAAACATGGCTTTGTCTAGTGGCCTGAATGTTTTGCCGTTTAAGACAAGATACATGTCAAATATATGTGTTTTTTTGCATACATTACAGTCTCCTTTCTTACCTTACGTTGAATTTTGTAGTTTGTTGACAAATTGTGTTGTAATTATCATGAGTATCATATACAAAAAGTAATTTTCTTTTCTGCCGTGGTTTTTTATTCAGTCATGCCAAAAAAACGTGGTTGGCGCAGTGGTAAGATCTCTGCCTTCTAACCACAAGGTCCTAGGTTCAAACCCTGGCTCAGCTGAGTGTTGAACATTTGTGTGACCTTCTTTTCTGCCAAAGTTGACCGAGGTCGGTAAAATGAGTACCAGCTTCTCCTGGGGGCTAACCTGCGATGGATTAGTGTTCAGTCCAGGGGGAGTCGATGACTCTCATCTGCCTAACACTACAGAAAGCAGAGATAAGCATCGGCTCCAATGGGCCACTTAGGCTCGTAAAAGGATTTAGCATGCCAAAAAAAACTTTTAGGGGGCATGGAAAAGGATGCACTGTATCTGGTATGTTCTTTAATACAGGAATTCAGGAAAATAGTTTGATAGTTGTTTTGGATTTGTCTTAGAATGAGTCGGTTTCTAATATCAGTTTGAATAATTTTCTTTGTCAGAAATGGAGGTTGACAGAGAAGTTACGTCAAAGAAGAGTCTGTTGCTAGACTGCATGCATCTTGAACTAGTCGATATGGACCTCTTCTCAGCAGTCCGTGTCCCAGTCAGTGGTCAACACAAAACTAGTGCTTTCACATACAAGAGACAAGGAATGAAGCTGCTCAACGAAAAGTGCAGGCTTAGCCTTTCTGTAGAGAGAAACCTTGACTGGGCATTCAGCAGAAATGGTTAGTGTGTTCGTTTTCTTGGGTAAAATCATAACTTTCCACCACAAGGTTCGTCCAGCCTTGACAACTGAAAAAAGTTTAGAAGTCGAAACAATTTCTGGAAAGTCTGAAAAAAGTCTGGAGTATCAATGTCTGGAAAAAGTCTTAATTTTACGGTCTTGCAAAACAAACACCCATTGAACCATTTCATTTCCATTCTCCAGAGGTATGGACTTTCCAGATTTAAAAAGCGATTTAAGTGAATTTACCTAAATTTTTAGTCTGTAAAACTGAGAAAAAGGTCAGAAAAAAGTCTAAGAAAAGTTTGTATGAACTCTGTTAACAATAGTGTTGAAGTTCATTAAAACAAGTACTACATGGGACGTTATCTTCGAAACAAACATTTCAAACTCTACAGACAAGTGATAACAGGTTTCCACAATGTAGAACAGAGTCTTGTGCTGCATAACACAAGATTGATCCCGAGTGGGCTGTTAAATAAAATGGGTAGTAATCCATTGAGTTTAGTCCTCATTAGAAGGTGATCAGTACAGCTGAGTTGTTTGGTACAAGTTCTGTAAAATGTCTTCTTTAAGGGCACAACACTTCAGACTTGTGCCCTCTGGGTTATATGTCACACATATTATCTCAGTCAGTGGCGCATTGACTGACATTGCACAGAAATTTTGCTAAACATTTGTAAACACTCCTTTGTAGCTCCAGATTTCCAGTTGAGTGGCACGCTGTCCTCAGTGTGTGCTTCTATGGACTACTCGCAGTATGGTTTAATTCTGGGTTTTCTTGGTGAGAATCTTGGGGAACCTTTGGAACAGTTTGACAAACCATCTTCTGTCCTGCAGGATCCGCTGGAACAAGTGAGTTTCTACATTCACAGTAGACCATTTAGAATTTGCAGAGAGAATTATCTGAGTTCCGTACGTTTCCTAAACGATAATTACTTTCAAAAAATAAAAGAAAGGCGGAGCCACAATGTGATTCAAGACTAAATTAGGTAGCTGGAATTATATTTTGCTGGCACGGTCAAAATTCATCCAAAGAAGGCATAAACAATCTAAAGAACGCAAAGAAGGACGCAGCTTCAAACATAAAATTCAAATGGTTTTTGGGTGCATGAATTTTTTATTATTTAACCCTTAGCATTATATTCATTTGAGTGGTCCTCAAAAAAATTTAACCATTGAAAAATCCTTGAAAAGTTCTTTAGAGTTTCTTTACAAACTTAATAAAACAATAAAGGAGAGGCACGAGTAATCTTTGATATCAATGCTTTGAAAAGAAAAATGCAAAAGTATATTGTCTTTTTACAATTTTGCAAATTATTCACTGCAAAATATGATAAAAAACGTCCTTATTTTCTAGCATGCTGTGACGGAAGAAGTATGGACAGTTCTGAAGATGAGCATTGAGCTGGTGAACGTAAGCCTGGAGTTGCTTCCCATCAGACTGTTCGGGCATCCTGATCACGTGTCAGAAAACTCGTTCCCCTCATTAGCCAGAATCAACATTCTGAAGTCAAAACTGGAATTTGAGAATTTTTCAGATTGGTCAACGACTATAGATCTCGTGTCACAAGAGGTTATCTTTGAGGACACCAGACGTCAGGGTGAGTTGCAATTGTCTTCGTAAGAAAGGGAAGGCATGGTGTGCTGGGTTGAAGATAAAGCTACAAAGGTGTGTCTTAGAGACACTTTTGGGCTATTGAGGTTAGTATTGAATTTTAAAAATGATTAAAGGACTGGATGTTAAACTAAATGAGAATAAACTTCGAGTTACCGGGTATTACAGTGGCAAGTTTCCCCAATGCAACAGTTGTTCATCACAACCTGATCAAAAGTTTAAGCATGCAGGTAGGCTTTTTTAAAACAGTTCATGTAACAGGTTAATTTACCTATAATCTGTACAATGTATTGGACTCTGCCGTCTTTCGTATTAATTCTTCACAATAATATGATATGATCTGAGTATGAGCCCAGCATATTTTTTAAATAGAAAACTATTTTGATTTCCTAAATAAAGTTTGCTCTTCATATAACCAAATAAATAGTTGCTCTGAAACATATTAGGATTGTTTCGAATGTAGAATTCTCATGGGCAGAATCCTCTGCAAATGAGGTAGAATAGAAATTGCTCATACTATTATATTCTGCATTTAAAAGAGCTATGTTTGAATCTAGCTTTTTTTACTGGGCTTTATCAGGTTTGGTAACGTCTTTTTTTAAGATCAAGATTAAGATCAAGGAAAATACACTAAATTTTGCATGGAGGAACAAAGAATTCTGTATTATGCTCAAAGTCGGGAGAAATTTTGTCTGTGTGGGTTTGGTGAGAAGGAATAGAAAAGAAAAGGAGTTGCGTTCTACAAAGAAAAAAAATACAAAAGCTCGAAAAGATAGCGGAGAGATTATCAAACTTGCTAAACAAGTGGGGTTTGGTGGGCATGAAAATAAAGACAAATATTGGCTGAACATCTTCATGAAAACTAAAGCGCACGTGGAGATTCTTTGTATTGTAAGTGTAAATTGGTAAGTATGGTTCGTGAAAATTTTTAGTTGGGTAGGGTTAAGTCAGAAATATATTTCTTACATTTCTTACAGAAATACATTTAATTTCTTTCTTACATGTTCTCACGGGTTTTTTTTGTACCATTGTTAATTATCCAGTATAGTTATTCTATTTCTTTATATATCTGTCAATTCAGTTTATCAATCCATTTTCGCACTGAGGAAGGCAAAGGTTTGCCGAAACATGTATGCAAGTTTGAATCTTGAGTGTTGTGTTTTTTTAAAAATCTTTACCAAATTCTTGCTATTTAGACCTTTCGGCAATATTTCTTACAGTTGCGAATCAATTCTGTGTATTTGGGTTTAATAAATTTCAACATCGATTATTGGGTTTCCAGTGTTCGGATTAGTTCGGTCCGACTTCGTTGAGCCGCGTCCTCGTATTTCAGCCCCTGGCTGCAAGGAGGGCGATTAGCAAGTGATCATCTTGTGGCGAT
>JAOCNB020104250.1:0-11380 GCA_026546465.2 Palythoa caribaeorum | reverse complement strand
CGTTGCATGCAATGTTGCACGCAATTGAAACCGGTTTATGTGGTCACACGATGAAATTGTTGCATGTAATGTTGTACACTATGGAAACCGGTTTATGTGGCCACACGGTGAAATCGTTGCATGCAATGTTACACGCTATTGAAACCGGTTCGTGTGGCCACACGGTGAAATTGTTGCATGCGATGTTGCACGCTATTAAAACCGGGTCATGTGGCCACACGGTGAAATTGTTGCATGCAATGTTGCACGCTATTGAAACCGGTTTGCGTGGCCACACGGTGAAATCGTTGCATGCAATGTTCAAGCAGTTGAAACCGGTTTATGTGGCCACACGATAAAATCGTTGCATGCAATGTTGCACGCAATTGAAACCGGTTCATGTGGTCACACGATGAAATCGTTACATGCCATGTTGCACGCAATTGAAACCGGTTCATGCGGTCACATGATGAAATCGTTGCATGTAATATTGTACGCTATTGAAACCGGTTTATGTGGCCACACGGTGAAATCGTTGCATGCAATGTTGCACGCAATTGAAACCGGTTTATGTGGTCACACGATGAAATTGTTGCATGTAATGTTGTACGCTATTGAAACCGGTTTATGTGGCCACACGGTGAAATCGTTGCATGTAATGTTGCACGCTATTAAAACCGGGTCATGTGGCCACACGGTGAAATTGTTGCATGCAATGTTGCACGCGCTATTGAAGCCGGTTCGTGTGGCCACACGGTGAAATTGTTGCATGCAATGTTGCACGCTAGTAAAACCGGGTCATGTGGCCACACGGTGAAATTGTTGCATGCAATGTTGCACGCTATTGAAGCCGGTTCGTGTGGCCACATTGTAAAATTGTTGCATGCAATGTTGCACGCTATTGAAACCGGTTCGTGTGGCCACACGATGAAATCGTTGCATGCAATTATGGAATTACAAATAAAACCCTAGCCAGATTTTATTTCTCGCGTTATGACTGTTTTAAATTCCTTAGTATAAAAAAAAAAAACAATAAGATTTTTATGTGTGTAACACTATTATTATTTAATAATGATAACTAATAACAAATCAGTCTTGCTAATCGCCCTCTTTGCAGTTAAGGACCAAACTACGAGGATACAACTAAACATTGTCGGACCGCAAGCATGCATTTTAAAAAGTCGCACTCACTACAACATAGGGTAACAAACGGATACACAATTGCGGCTGCTTTACAATCCTTCCACCTATAATTTAAGCCGCCAAACTTTATGCGCCGCCACACGGTGAAATCATTGCATGCAATATTGCGCGCAATGAAAGAATTGCATTGTGTAACCATCTCTGGGATTTTTGCACGCAACGTTGCGCGGAGTAAAAAGCGATGTTATTTCTGCAACATTGCATGCAACAATTTCGCCATGAATTTGAAGATTGAGGATTCTTTTCTCTTAATTCTCCTCTTCCGATATCCGTGCGTCTCCCTAATCTTGTTCCCAGTCTTCCTCAAAGCAAAAGAGTCTAAATGACTGGGTACGAGTTAGTTCTTATTCCAGACATGGTTTTGTAAAAATGTTTATAAGATAAGCACAAAAGAAGAAACGTTGTATTTTACAAGCAGCAAAAATAGAAAAATAGATCGAACCTTGAGATGCGTAACTGGGTTCCTCTTCTGAGAGTGAATAAAGCTGGGGAACTGCAAAAAACAAAATATAACTTTTAAAACTAAACTTCTTCTAATGGCAGAAAATGTTCAGTTGATCAAAGCCCAGTTTTGTTGAGACTAGTTTCAGTAAATGTGCATGCAGTAGGTTTAAACCCAAAGTGTTTGACATCTTCCATTAAAACTACTAATATCGATACTGGCTAAAAAGACTTGTTTGAAAGCAACAATGTTTTGCTGTAGAGCACCCTTTTAGTAAATTGTCATTGTTAGTTGAACTCTTCAATGTTTTTCGAAAAACCCCTTTTACTAATAAAAATACGTAAACGTTGGTTGGTCGATTTTCTAACCCCGATTGCAGCTAGCGGCTGAACTGGTGGGTTTTACAATATTGTTGGGAGACTTTAGGACAGGACTGCATCACGCAGTTTACAATATTATTTACGGATAAATTCCCCCTGCGACCAAGGACAGACCACAACACCGGGCCATAACTCTATACTATGTAAAACATGTAAAGTTGTTTCTCTTATCGTGAAAGTGATTCGTCGTGTTGAAAAAAGACAGTTTCACAATCTTTGATAGGAAATCAATCGAGACTAAGGTAAGTTTGAAAAGTTGAAGAAGAGGAAATATCTATCATATGAAAAAGCTGCTTTGCATATCAGCAGCGAAAGAGATTTGTGCCAATACTCACTTAAGGCAAGCTCTCCAACTGTGAAAAGGTCTACTTCAACACTTCCTCTAGCTTAAAGGCAGTATTATCCGCCGAACGACACTTTTATAGGTGAATCTATTCTGACGTCATTGTTTACATCCTGCTTCCTTAGCATACAACTTTAGGTAAAGAAAGAACCAGAATAAAAGGGAATGGAGTTTAAAACTTGAGAAAGGCAAATAAATTGTAGTTAGCGTTCAAAATTTGGTTGTATACAAGCAGTTTGAAAGAAGATATCAGTGTCGAAAAAACGCAAAACAACTGGGTGGCAAAAAGTTTCCAATATTTAAAACCGCATTACGGGAACAGTATGTAAGCTCTTTTAATATTCTGTACTTCTCAATTTGTATCTCAGTTTGAAAGAGACTAGTGTAAGAAAAAGGTCAATATAATTACTTGGTTTTCCACCAGTTAATTCATAACGTCAGCTGGACTGGTTAGAAAAAATACATCCTAATGAGAAACAAGTTTTAGCAGAACAAAAAGAACAGAATGTATTGTGAAATTCTTACCCATCATAGTTAGTTGATGCCAGGACAACAGAGGGGCTTGAATATGCATTGCTAGTTACCCAGGTACAGTGTACAGCAAACATCATGAGCATCATGACAGTACACATTACCACTATCCCCTTCAGGTTTATGCCAAGCACTCCCCCCAGCTCTTCCTCTTCTCCTTCTCCTTGTTTCTTACTGGACTTCTGTTGACGTTTTACACCCTAAAATTGTTCATAACGCCACCTGGTTAGCATAGTTGGTAAGCTGCAAGACTGCTGTGTACCTCTACAAATGGTTGCATTAAGAAATTTGTGTCTTTTCGAATAAGGGCACTTAAAAACCACAGGTCCAGTCTCTAAATGCTCTATAGGGAGACTTAAAAGAACCCACTCACTTATCGAAAAGAGTACGGTACTGATTCCTGGTGTTGTGGTCGTATGTACGTCACTGTAGTGGACTATCTAACCGTGTGTTTAGTTGTAATGTGCAGATGAAAGTTCATACTTAACAATTATTCTCAGAAGTTGAGTTGAATACCGTCGTTTTCACCTAATCGTGGACACGTGAGAAAAAAACAAACCATGTTTTAACTGTGTGCAAACATGACATGCTTGGCAGCCAAACATTTGAAGTTTTAAGCCGTTAAACAAACTCTCGCGCCAATATTTATAAATTTGTTGGTATGTTTTCAATAAACAAATACGGCCGTAACTTCAAATCAGGCATTCCTATATCCAAGGATTTCATATATGAGGTAATTGAGATGGCGGCTACACGTCCAATAAAAGAAATATGTGAAAGGCATCGTATAAATCGTTCTACGATACACAAGTACAATAAACAATATTGTATAAGAGTTTGGTTAACGGCTGTAAAACTTCAAATGTTTGGCTGCTAAGCATGTCATGTTTGCACCCAATTAAAACATGTTTTTTTCTCACGTGTCCACGCTTAGGTGAAAACGACGGTATTCTAAACGCCACTATTCACCGAGACTGAAGAGGATAATTGTATTAGTATATACAAACGAGGTGACCTCAAACTTGAACACAAATTTTTCAGGTTTCATGTTTATTTTTTCCTATTAAATCTCCAGTTGAGACCCGTTTTCATACTTCAACTCATGGTCGCATATGTTTGCAAAACTAACAAGTACTTACAGTTGATGCAAAGAATCGTGATCAAAATGGAGATTTTAAGAAGTCCCTCTGGAAATATATTTTTCATTGCTTTGTTCTTAAGACTAACCGCAAAAGTAAAAAAAGAAGGGCTCAAGTATTCTTGCTTTGAGCAAGGCCAAAACACTTAGAGAAAAAGCGGCAGAAATTGTTTGCGAAATTATCTCCCAAAATTACTGGATTCATACAGCTCGTTGTGTATGTGTTGCCTTATTTCTTCATAGTCTTATGAAGCAACACAATCTCATTCAATAAGAAGAGTTTTGGATTGATAATTAATGGAAAAGATTTTTTGTTTGGCTCGTTCCTCAAGTATCGGTTGATGGCCCGACATTGCTTAAATTTTGTAAAACAACCGTATAGTTTTGTAGAAGAAAAAAAAACCTTTTCCAGCAAAGCTTGTCAAGTTTTGCTTTTTTCATGTCGTCAGTGTAGGTTTTCAATTCGCTTTGTCGCAAAACCAGTCCAAAAAGAGCAAGAAAGTGAATCACTAGTGTCTCACTTAGTAAACAAACACTAAAAGTAAAATAACTCGCATCGCTTTTAAAATGTAAATAATTTTGTTTTATCCAAATTCTAGGAAATATTTATTCCTTCAAAGTCATTGTTTTGCTTTGGTAAACTCAAGTCCAAATTTGATCCCTTTTTTGTGTTTTTTTAGAATTAAATTCTTCTGAATTTACAAGATTTCAGCCTGGAAAACCGTTGTAAATACATACCATTCATACCTGCCATTTTGTCACCGACCGTGACTCAAATCACCTCCTGGGAGGTGGACATAGTCCAATAGGCCGAGATAGCAAACCAATCAGAATGCATATAATTTTATTGTCAGGAAGCAGATGTCTTTAGTTTGTTTCTGATTAAAATTATTTTGTTACCTTGTCATTCTCTTTTTTCTTTTTCTTCTCTACCTCATCATCTGCAGTACTTCCTCTTCTCCCATTGCTTTCACTGCTGGCAGCCTTTACAGCCAGTGCTAGATCATCAACCAGATAGTTGTCCAGTGTTACTGAAAATGCAATTGCCGCCAACACGCACACGACTGGAGTAAGAGTCAACATGAGGCGCACCATCACACCAGCAAAGTACACTGCTGTTACAGCATACAGAACAACTGTTGATATAAAGAACAAAGGATAAAAGAAAATAATTCATATTGACTTTTTTATAATTATCCCATATAGGCGCAACTGTGCGACTAAGTTCAAATTTTAAGGTGCATCCGGAAAATTTTTTAATCAATTAGTTGCTAACTTTGAGCCCTACCCTGAAAAAGACTTATATTTGGAGGGATATTTATGTCTGCCCATCAGGAACTTATTATCAGGTTTTACTGGTGACAAAAAGGGGCTATTCCAATGAAATACTGCATTTTCCAGAACAAATAACAGAGAGGTAGAGAGCAGTCATGCTATTTTCATGAGCCCATGAGTCCTATATCTGAACAAAATGAAAGATTCACAATCGTTCATGGTTTCCCGCCAGTATGCAGGTGTAATTACTTTTGACGTCATTGGTCTGATCAACATCTCTATCTAAACAAATCTAACTCACCAAAGACTCTCTCATCGTTGATCTTCTTTATAACAAACCAAAGTCCAGCAGGAAAGGTGCACACCAGAACATGTAGATCAAAGAAAAAGGACACCCAGGTGGTGGGTTGATGTTCAGACACTGATGCTATGATGGGGATGTGAATCTTAGCATAGCTGTAATGATGAAGGGAAGATAAGAAAACTAAGTTAGTATTTAAACTTTTTATCACCAACAGGTATAACTATAACACTGTCTGAGTTCATTAGTGAACTATTATAACTTGTAAATAACAAGTTTTTTATAAGAACTAGTAGATTTTGCCGAGGCTCATTGTTCTTAATTATTTGCCAACTTCAGCCTCAATTTGTTCTTAAACTGTTCTTATTTCTGTGAGCGGTTTTTATTAAAGAAAAAACCAAATAAAACAACGTATTGGAAAATGAAACGCCTTACACCACACATGTATCGGTACGCTGAATTTAGAGGCGAACTAGGTGAATCTTTTCATGTTTTATGCTGTATTGCTGTTTTAGTCAATTTTCTACCACAAAAACTTTCCTAGTTATCAAGCCTCAGCCTGAGCTTGTTCTTAAATTAAGGCAAACTTGAGCCTCGTTGTTCTTATAAAAGAAATTGCATGTAATTGCTGTCGTTGAAATGAAGTGGCAACAGTATTAGTGTCACAATGAGAACACCTGTCCTGGATTCCAGATATCCAAGTCTAACATGGTTAAACCTGGTCACGACATTTAGTCACAGGTTTGTGGGTATTTTCAAAGTCATGGTGTTTCATTCATGTGGTGCCTGTGAGAAGATGTATAATTTATTGAATCATAAAATTTATGGCAGATCACATCACAACTGCTTGTGGAAGTATTCATCTTGGAGTCAAATTGCTTTAATTTTTACTGTGGAATCTCAAGGGGTATAAAGTATTTTTATCAACCTTGCAGGTTTGATTTGCCATCATGCTGAAAACACAGCCCATTACCAAGCTAGCATCACTCGGCAGCCCTTCACTCGTGCTCTGCAGCTTCTAGTCTATACAGAAAAAAATTCAGACTGTAAAACTAGGCTTACCCTGTATCATAGAGAGAGTAAAACCGACCACTCCATGGTGCGACATATCCTGCAGGTCAATTTGAGTAGGAATCAATATGCATTATCAGATTACAATAATAATAACAATAATAATAATAATAATAATAATAAAGGTTTAATAGTACTTAAACTATACTTAAACTATCTAATCTTAAGATCAATTTTTAAATTAAAATAATAATAATAACAACAATTATCATTCTGTTACATAGAAATATAAATGAAATTAACTGATGTTTCGGTGTCATATTGATGCCATTCTCAAGGTATTGAGATAAATTATTTGGGTTTGAAATCTTAAACTGAGATGAATATTTGAATAACAATAGAGTTCTAAATTAGAAGAAAACTTTCATGCGAATTGAGTCTGATTGAATGTTCAATGACGATTTAAGGTCTTTTATGAACAACATTTCATACACCAAACAATCAAACTTGTTATTGCATTTTATAAGTACACATCATTCTCATAGATTATCTAAAAGTTTTAAATCAATACTTTGTCAATTCTTCTGCACATTATAATAATTAATATTCATGTTCCTTTGTTGAATTTCAAAGTTATTTAAAGTTCCAACACCCCTTCCCCCACAGACTTGAATCCTCACATTAATAAAATTTTTAGAATTTTCCCACTACCCTCGTTTACTTTGATCTCTCCTATTTTGTTTGGTACCTTAATATTGTATCAACCAACAAACCAAATTTCACCTACCAGCATACGTGAGACCAACAACTCCGAGAAACACAATTCCTGCTACAGCAACTATGACAAATGTAACCATATTGCGAATATCTGACCAAGACACATGTGACTTGACAAACTCCAAAAATGCATATGCTTGTAGCAATGCAAACACACCTGAAACCAAAACAAAATATTATAATAATATAATGGTAAGACAGACTAACATTCAAAAAAATAAACAAAATCAAAAAATGATTGGAATATGAAACATTAGGATTTTTCTAACTGGTCCAGTTGTACTGAATTAACCATCCAAGGATAGATTTCAGCTGGCCCAAAAGTACAAAAATTTTGGCCAAAAGTTAAAATGTGGTAGAAATATTAAAACTTTTTTGACCATGCGTCATCTATCATCTTACTATCATCTTACTATCATCTTACTAAAGATGACCAAACGGTCAAAACATTTTGACATTTCTACCAAATTTTAACTTTTAGCCAAAATTTTTAACATTAAATAAATAAGCAAATATTATGACATTAACACTTTCATAACTAAACATGCAAGGTGCACCAGGAATTGTTGGTTATTCAAGAATAGTTTTATTTTTGACTGTTTATGATCTTCAAGCTAAAATTATAACTTTTTAAACTCAAGACATAAATAGGGGGAATATTTACAACAGTATACTGTACAAGGGTTTGTAACGGTTAAAAAACACTTCATCACAGCTTCAAAATTTTCAACAAAAATATACTCTGCAACTTAACTGGCACTGTAGGTCTGGTTATTTGTGATTTATTAACAGTTTTACTAGCCCAAAACCAAATACTGGCTTTGGCTGGTTTTCCTCCATTCACTTCACACCCTGCGTAAGTTAATAATAGTGCAAAAACAACACACCTGCAGCTGCCATATGTTCACTGGTCCTAATTGGTTGGAAGCCAACAAATGGAACTTGCATAGACATTATAAGACCAAGGATGAAAAATGTTGTATATGCTGCATAACAAAAAAGAACATTTAAAGAATTCATTACAGTATCCACTGTGAAAAACAGTTTCACTCAGACATCATCCATGAGGGAAAAAAAGGGGCACAGCACAAGACCCCAGTGTTCCCCCTAGATCCTGTGCCAACATTATTGTTTGGAATGCACATCGCAACCGTCATACAAAAGCACAGCTTATTAATGGTATTTATGTTAACCTAGCTACAATTCTCCTTTGCATTAAGTGAATTACTGACCGGAGCTAAATCCTTTTACAAGCCTAAGTGATCCACTGGAGTCAGTGCTTATCTGAGGTTTCTAAAATGTTAAGTGGATGAGAGTCATTGACTCCCCCTGGATGGTACACTGGACTTTGTAAGTTCATTGCAAGGTAGCCCCCAGTAGAAGCTGGTACTCATTTTACCAACCCAAAAGGGTAAAGGGTCGGCTTACTAATCGCCCTTTCTCACAGCCAGAGGCTGAATTGCCAAGGACTCAGCCAACGAGGTCGGACTGAATAAGCTGTACTGCCATCTACACACTCGGCCCCAGAACACGATCCATATATAACCTCAGAGCACAGCAACACAGCCAGATTTAATCAGCTGGGTGTCGATTTTGCTTAACCCTTTAAGCCCCAAACACACAAATGACATGTTGGTAAATTCTCCAAACTAAGTGCCATACAGTATATAAAAAATTTGTGAAAATTTGGCTTTTCAACTTCCATAGCTTAGTCCATTTGATCAATTCTTTATTTCTTATTACTAGTTATATTATTTTGTTTGAGTTATGTGAGGAGAAGTTAGATGTTGATAAATTGTCTGGGACGTAAAGGGTTAAGGATGGAAAGCAGAGGCAACTTTGCTGGTAAGATGGCCACACAAATGTTCACTGCTCAGCACGGCCAGCCTTTGAAGCCTGGAGCTTGTGGATGGAGAGTAGAAATCTTACCATTGTAGCAACCACGCAATTGTAAATCAATTACTAGTAATAATAGCTGAATAGGTAAGCATACCAACAAAAAGCCGTCTAGAGAATCTTCCCATTAAAAGCAAAAAGAATACATGAAGAGGAATCAGGTTGATGATAAACACATAGCCTCCCCAAGCGGAAACCTGAAGTTGAAGAACAAAACAATGAAAGAACATGAATAAGTGCAAACTAAATATCGTCTTACAATCTCCTAGGATACAAGAGCTCTGTTATTTCCTTTAAAGTGGCACTTCAATCAAATTTAAATAGTTTTTTGAGATTTTGTTTGAAAGGACTTTAGTAGTGAATCACTTTGCTTTATTCCACTTTCAAAAATCTTCTTTCTTTCCAGAGATATTTCTGTTTAAAAAATGGCCGCCATTACTTGTGACAACCTCATTTACTCAACAACATCTCACAATTCCAGAAGCTATATCACACCAAGGTTTTGACAGATGATGATTTTGACAGATAATGATTTTGACAGATGATGATTTTGACAGATGATGAGACTTAAGCTTTGATTGCTCTTCAAAATAAACTTTGTCAGTTGGTTGCTATGGAAACATCTTCAATCCCAACTCCTGTAATCAAAATTTGATTTTGTATTCTGTTTTTTCTACAGCAGTTATTACAAGCACCACAACTACACTGAAATATTTAAAATGGCAGACTCTGAGATTTTGTCTCTGTTATGTCTAATAATTATTAGTATATACAAACTCAGTGACCTTGGTGATATACGCATTCTGACTGATTCGCTATTTTGGGCTATTGGACAATGTCCACCTCCCAGGAGGTGGTTAATTTCTGCCACGTTTGAGTGGCATTCATTGCCGAAATTCACAATTCTAAAACAACAGTTTCTGAGGCTGAAATCTTGCAAATTCAGAACAATATAATTCCTCAAAACAAGAAGTTTTAATTTAAGTTTTCCGAGGCAAAACATGGCAATAACTTTGAAGGAATTTGTATATAAAATATTTCTTAAAATTTTGATGATGAATTAAGTTATTTACATTTTCAAAGCGACAACAGTTGTTCGAAGTGTTTCTTTATAAAAGTGAGACATAAGTTTTTTCTTTCTGTCTCATTTCAGACTGGTTTTTGCAACAAAAAAAATTAAAGCCAATTGAAAAACAACACCAACAACTTAAAAAAGGAACTTGTCAGGTTTGTGCTTACCTAGATCAGAGCCGCCATCAACCGATACTTGAGGAATGTGTACAAGCCAAACAAAAGGTCTTTTCTATTAATTAAATCAATCCATAACTCTCCCAATCGATTAAGGCCCCTTCATGCTTTATAAAATACTTCGATTCATCACGAGTTTTTTTCTGAAGCTGCACAAATACAGTGATTTCGGGTGACAATTTTGTAAAACAACTTTAGCTTGTGTACTGTAAGTGAACTTTGACCCCACTGAATAAACTTTTCTCAAAGCAAGATGCTTTAGTCCTTCTTCTTCAATTTTGTGGTCAGTCTTAATTAAGAATGATGTAATGAAAAACACTGAAGCCAACACAAGTTCACAGTTTCTGCAAAGTGTCTCCATTCAAGAAAATCTAAACGTCGTTATTTCAGTGGCAAGCACATGGTTGTGACTTCGGGAGGCAGTTTTACAAATCCTTCAACTTCAAGTCCAAGTGAACATTGATCAAACTGAGCGGTTAACGTTAATTTTCACTTTTCTCTGGTTATTCTCTGAATGAAAAAGTAAAGAAACATGTTTTGACAGGAATTTTTAAAAACTCCATTTAGGCCGAGGTTCTTTGTGTGAATTGTAAGTACATTAGCATACATTTACACATGCATGAGTTACAGCATGCAAGCGAGTCACAACTTTTCACACATGCATAAATTAATTTAAAAGTTTGTGATAAATTAAAAAATTGAAAACAAAAAGTTGTGGTCTAGTTTTTCTTGAGGTCACTTCGTTTGTATATACTAATACAATTATTCTCTTCAGTCTTGGTGAATAGTGGCTTTTAGAATATTCACCTCGATGCTTCGCATCTCGGCGAATATTCTGCCACTATTCACCTCGACT
>JAOCNB020104249.1:0-19286 GCA_026546465.2 Palythoa caribaeorum | reverse complement strand
AGAAATAAGAACAAATTAAGAACAAATTGAGGCTGAAATCAACAAAAAATTAAGAACAATGAGCCTCGGCAAAATTTACTGGTTCTTATAAAAAAGCGTGTATGCCGGCTAAAGTTCAGACCTGCCAACCCCTGAAGGTTAAAAACGTGAGAGCAAGACAAAAAAACTGGTAAGATTTGCAGGAAAATTGTGAGATTTCAGAAAACGCCTTTTTCTAGCAACTGGCCCTGTTTAAGACCGTAACATAGTAAAAAAGATCAAATCCTGTTCATTTCTCTGCTTACTTTTGGTCAGCTTCTCGTTGTAACAGGACTTTGCATGCCTAAAGTAACTCGGTCTTTAGCCGGTTACCACTTTGTGATGGTAAAGAAAAATGAATATATGTAACGAATTATATGAACTTAGAAGAGCCATTTTTGTGTTTTGGGCGGCACTGATAAGCCACTCTAAAAAACTGCTTACATAACTGACGATTTTAGAGATTTCTTTCGTTATTTCTTTATTGGCATTTTTTTTCTAAAAATCACGAGATTTCACGGCGTTGTCGTGAGATCGTGACTGACGTATCAAAAATCGTGACACTCACGACAAAATCGTAATCAGACTTGGCAGGTCTGAAATTTAAAGTTGCAAAAAACTAACATAAGTTCTTGGGAAACACAAAATTTAATCAGTTGCTTATCACTTGTTATGAAACAGAATACAGAACTGCAAAGTACGGTTTGTAACTTGGGAGAACAAGCAACGATTTTATTGGTATTTCGTTAAGAAATATTTCTAGCTATCAGATGGACAAAAAAGAGCTGAAAACAGCATGTGATTGGATGGGGATTAGCGTTAAAATGATTGGATCCAGAAACTATAGAGATACATCTGATTGCTTCTAGTCTGAAAAAAAAATTTTTACAGTGCGTAAGAAAAGATAAGAAACTATAACATACGTCATTACATGCATGACCAAGCACACGCAAGAAAAATGGGGAGGAAAATTTCGCGCCAAAAAACGCAGCGCGCACGCACACTCACTGTGTTTGCACAATTCTTAAAGTTTGATTGGCTCAAAGGCCGTTATTTTATCTGCCGGGGTGCGCCAGTGAAACAGCAGAATAAACAGAATCAAAGATATTATTATAAACAATATCAACTTCAAAGATAAGGCGGTCGGGAACAGCGTGAGCGCGATTAAATATAAAACAACTAAAACACTGAAGATAAAAACAGAGAGTTGTTAAAATCATCCCGCTACTTATTATCAAGTTGAGAGATTTCTTAGAGTTTCGAAGTCGCGTGTGTTGGTTAAAATGCTTTGTAAGAAATTTACGGCAAAACGTAGGACATTTACAGATCAACAAAGCTTTTTCATCTCCATCCGTTATTTTATATCGAAGATCTATTCACCTAATGTATCAGTCAAATATATATCCGGCGCCTTTAATTTGTTTTTCTGAACGATCGTTTTTAGATATACTATCTAACTTTTATAACCTATAAAAAATGATTGTTGCAAACCTTAAAGAAGATTTAAATATTCATTTGGTATTGGCCAAAATCAACCAAAGGGCCAAATCTTTTCGGAGTAAAACGTTTTCTAGAAAATTATATTGTTTTAAAAACAAAAATGATCTGACGATGTGCACACTGGATAATATTAATTACAAAGTTAAAAAACATAAATTATGGAATATCTAAATGTAAACACCCAAATGAGCTTCAGTTCATCTGTGCGAGTAGTCATACGATATTCCAAAATATTTTCCATTATGTAGCAACGCGCTGTGGGCTAATATTTGCAATTTTTAGCCAATAATTGTATTTGTAAAAATTAATTAAAAATATTGCTGCCTTCGCCCTTCAGATACACACACACAAAAAACTGTTGGACATGAACAAAATATGAAGATTTGGTTTTAGTAAAATTTATAAAACATGCTGATCTCTCGTGACTTGACGATAACTTTTGATGCGGGAGATAATCAGCGAGATAAAATCAACAGAGTTTTTAAAAATTCTTCTAGAAACTATAATTTTCAATCATTTTTTCGGTAAAAGTAAAACTATCAAATGCGTCGGCGAGTAAGCGGCGGGTCAAATGTTATTTCAAAGTCAACCTATGCCAAAGTTGAAGAACAAAGTTTTCGTTTCCGTTATGAACACTGGTGCTTGAATTAAAGACCCATTTTGAAGAAAAAGAAGAATTTAGAACCGATTCAAAATTTAGCAGTAAACAGGAGATGACGTCAAACGTGCTGTGCTGCAACTTGAAGATAAAAAGCTAAACTACACTAGTTTATCATTAAACAATATATTTCTCAAGTTTCTTTTAGTGTTTTTTGCTGCCAGCCTTGAAAACTTACAAAACACTTCAATTTAAAAAAATCTAAGTCTTGCCCTCAAGGCACACATTTAGAGCTGGAAGCGAGCTAGCCACCCGCCGAGATTTCCGGTGCAGATTTGGATAAATAGCGAGGCCTCCAGAAGCTACGATCATTTATTTTTGTTGTTGCCTTGTTGAGGTCTGCTTTAATCCATATCCCATCTCTACAGACTCGTTTACAGGGCGTTTACGTTTGAGCAAATTAGGAGCTACAAGAAAACTTAGAGTTAAACAAAGCGAACAATCTAAAAAATTACAGGTTTTGCAGAAAAATCGGACATATTTTTTTCTGCGCGTTAATTGGCTGAAAATACCATGGTGAGTGACGAAGTGTATGTTTCGTACGGAGTAGCGATGTTTATAATAATGACACTGGGATTATCGGGAAATATCGCCACAATAGTAACCCTGATACAGGTCGAACATCGTACAAAAAGTGTTTCTTACTTGATGTTGAACCTTGCTGTAGCAGATATTATAATCTGCGCACTTGGTTACCCAGTAGCTGTGGCGTACAACCTGCGAGATTATCACACCTCTATGGATAACTGGCTCCGTTGCAGCTGGTTAGCTTTTACCAATGCCTCGACTGGAATCGCTTGTATTTTTACACTGACCTTAATGAGTGTCACCCAGTACCGAGGAATATGCAAAATTACTGTCACTTCTCACCAGCTGAGCGTTGCTAGCAACAAACGACAGGCGGCAAACTTATTGGCAATTTGGGTTTTGGCCATTGCCCTCAGCGCCCCTCCATTCTTCGGGTGGAACCGGTTTGTTCCAATGCAGTCAGGAGTAAGTTGCCACCCTGACTGGATGTCTCAAGACCCTAGAGACAAAGCCTACATATGGTTCTTGGTTACTGGAGGGTTTTTTATTCCGTTAATTACGATCAGTGCGTCCTACATTTTGACTTACAGGTAAGGCCGTTTCCATGATGATGATTGTGATGATGCTGATGCTGATGTTGATGATGATGATGATGATGATTATTATTATTATTATGATGATGATGCTGATGATTACGATGATGATGATGATGATGGTGGTGGTGGTGGTGGTGGTGGTGATGATGATGATGATGATGATGATGATGATGATGATTATTATTATTATTATCAATGCATATGTGATTATTTACATAGAAAAGCAAATCATTCTTTCTCTTTAACTTTTAAACTCGTCAGATATTCCTTCAGCTGGTGAAACACACAAGGACTTTCTTTAATATAAATAATAATAATAACTAAACTGACGCAACTGATATACAAACAAACACTAACTTCACTATTAGTTTCAACAACTGAATTCAAAATAAATGCATAAATTAATATTATTTAACAAATAGATTCCCTGTTGGCCTGCGTCTGTTCAGTAATAGATAACAGGTGACGTCAAACTGTGGTAAGAACAAAAAGTAGCACACGAGGCGATAGCCGAGTCACTTGTCCGCTAAATAAAATATTCCCAGACAAAGAAAGTAATCTACTTTAATTTTTTTTCACCTTAAAAGTACATGTAATGTTAATTAAAACCAATCTCGTTTTCAGAGCCCGTGTTCCTTTTGGCCAGCACCAAGTAACAGAGCAAAGGTCCTTCATATATGGTACATTAGGGGATCAGAAATATTGACAAAGAATGATTTGCTTTTTATTTGAATAATAGAAGACCATTCACCCCCATTGGAGACGCGAATTCCAATGAAGCTTAAATTTCCAGCGGTGTACCCCAGGGATCAGTCCTTCTTCCTCTTTTGTTCTTTTAAAATATACATACACGCTTTTTTTATAAGAACCAGTAAATTTTGCCGAGGCTCACTTGTTTTTAACTTTTTGGCGACTTCAGCCTCAAGTTGTTCTTAAAAACGCCTTGCGCTACACATTTATTGCACTGCAGAATTTAGAGGCGGACGACCTGCATTGTTTGTTGAGCAATCTTTACAGTGAATCTTTTTAACAGCAATAGCATTCTTTATTAGGCACTTCTTGTATACAGTAATTAGGAAAAAATAGCTAAAGTTAGAAAATTATTGGCGATGAGCACCTAGCCAATTAAAAATAGCCAAAGTTAATCTAGTTAAATGGCTAGTCCAAGCTTATTTTGTTTGAAGTCTCAGGTTCATGGAGAATACGTTTATATAACTTTGAGATTAAATGACGAAGAACTAAGCAACAATATATATGTAATATGGTTTGTTCAGATAGTCCAAACCTCAAGATTCGCTTGACGAGGTACTCGGGGAGTCGACCATTTTTAAATTGGAGTGAGTCACTCGGAGACAAGTTTACACGAACAGCTTTATTCTCAGCTCGCTACTACAGCTGCTACGACTACTGAAGAAAAACGATCGATCTTATCCTTAGATATACAACTCTATATCCATTAGCTCAGAATTGCATGTGGCCAAAAGCTATCAATCATTTTCCATAATTGATTTCCATTATCCTAGCTCTCCCAGGGACCAGCCGGATTAATCACAATATTTGGTGACGGTAGCTTTTGGATACGAAAACACTTTCACCTCAAACTTAAAGTGACTGTAAACAATCTAGGTAACCTTATGTTTGTTTCTAATTGTTAATTTTCCTAGCCAAAATAGAAACTCTAAAACAGGAAGTAGAAGGAAGCACATAGGACATTAACGAATAAAGTTTTTTTCATATCTTCTATTATTAAACTTGCTTTCTCAGTTTGAACCAAGAGAAAACGAGGGGTCCCCTCATTTTCTCTTGTTTGAATTCATTTTCACCGCTGGCTCTTCTAAAATTTGTTTTCTTTGGAGTAACAATAACAACATAAACGCCTAGCATTGCTGGTTTTAAAAACAAAGCTATAATTTCGGAATACGTGGAATAATATGTGGATTTTTGTAGGCCTATCATTTTCAACGTGATGATATTCACCGCCCGGGATTCTACATGTTTTTCAAAAAACAATCCGAGGAGGAACATAAACATGCACAGCTGGTAAGAATGTGATGTTCTCATCAGTATCCTGTAGATTTATTAGCTTATCTTGGTAATTCTTTTTTTTCTCCGCTTTGGCCGGCAACTCAATTTTCACACACATCACTTCAACTAGATTTTTAAAGTCAGACCAGAACCACGGCGTAGCCAGACTCCAAATTTATGGGGAGCAAAAATCTTTTTAGAAAGGCTAAGTTCTGATAGTAGGGTTTCTATTCTAAGAAAAAATTTACCTGTATATTATAAGTTCCCGTTAAAGAACAAAATATGATAATTATGATACCTATTTTTAGATAAGAAAAAATGATTGATACGAAAACCCCCCAAAACTCACAAGCGGATAAAACGATCGACTATCAGAAAATATGAATCAGTAAAATAATATCTCATTATGGAAACAAAGTTATAAGGCTATTTTGCTGTTGAATACAAGAGTAATGTTCTTGTTGGTGCCTCCGTCCCAACATTTAATTGCTGAAAGTGGCGATAAAGAACGAACTGCATCACACTCTGAATGAATATATTATACAGGCCAAACGAATTAAGCATTTTTCACTCATACTTGTCCTAAAATATGTCTTAAATTGCTTGAGGGAACTGAAAGATCTTTCATAAGTGCAAGTACCAACGGAAAGGGTAAAGAAGTAGCAGCAAATGGTTAAAAAGTTTTTTTTTTTTACTTTTTCATTGATATAGAAGAAAAACATAAAAGATAAAAAAAATAAAATAATACGCGCGGTCCAAAATTTATTGCGGGCATTTGTCCCTCATGCCCTGACACTCGCTACGCCTTTGCAAAAGGAAGCTCGGTCATTAGAATTATTTTTAGTGATTTCCGCAAATCTTGTCTTTCATAGCTGATGCAGTATCAGAACAAGCGAGGTGGACGTATCAAGTTCAATAACATCAAGGTTTGTGCATGTTGAAAATGAAACACAAATTTAGTGAAAATAAACATGAGTGTGTAGACCGGCAGGATGCAAAGGGTTAAGCACGACTTCACGAGACGAAACGTTATGTCATACCAATTTTATGCTGTGCTTACCCTCAAGTTTTCCTTGAGGAGTGTACAGTTCAACCCTAAGCTTCTCTCTTGTTCAGCCACAAGGTATAAACACTCTCTAATACCAAAGTCAGATCACTACACCGGGCCCCTAACTATATCTCAACGTAAACAACCTACTAAGTCACATGTATACACGCTTTTTCTTTTATATGTATAAAAACCAGTAAACTTTGCCGAGACTCATTGTTCTTAATTTTTTGGTGAGCTGTTTTTATTGAAGAAAAACAAAATGAAGCAAGGTACTGGAAGGCCTTGCGCCACATATGTATTGTACGGCTGAATTTAGTGGCGAACTACCTTCATTGTTTGTTGAGCAGTCTTTACAGTGAATATTTATGTTCTATCGCGATGTTTTAGTCAATTTTTTACCACAAAAACTTTCCTAATTATCAAGTCTCAGCCTGAGCTTGTTATTAAATTGTTCTTAAATTTTGGCAAATTTGAGCCTCGTTGTTCTTATAAAGTTGTTCTCATAAAAAAAGCGTGTATGCGCAAACTGTGTTGTCTAGGTTTTGGCAGAGAGCGGTCCTTACAATATCAGGTAACAAAACTTAAAATATAGAGGAACAAAATTTAAAATTTATAGCAAGCCTTAAAAAAGATAAAAGTTTTTTGTTATTCATTTTTACTGTGCATGATTGTGAAAGAATGAAAGAGACATAAAAGTTTTGAGTTGGTATTGTGCTTATTGCTTTTTTTAGTATAATTTCATTGTGAGTGCAAAGTGTTTGAATCCGAATCCCATTACTCTGCTTGTTCTTCTCAGTATAGTTCTAACTTTAGTTAAATTATGTTTTTAACTTTGTGGTTGTTTGCTGTGCTAGAAACCTTGTAAAGATGAGTGGGGAAGCGGTCTGGAAGCCATGAGAGAAGCACTGTACCTTGAAAAGGATATTTACACCGCCCTGATGGGTCTCCATGCAAATGCATCTGAACAGAACGATTTTCAGGTTTGTGAAGAAAGTTTTTTAAAATGGACTATAGGGGCCGAAGGGAAGGAATATTTAGAGGCCCAGGGACCCCATTCGAGGTTAAACCCTGAGTAACATTTGTGTTTCACACACTGTTCTCGTTTTTGTCCATAGATGACGGATTTTATCGAGAGCCACTTCCTGGGTGAGCAAATTGATAGCATCTATGAGCTCTCCAACTATGTGTCCACCTTGGATCGCCTTAAAGACAACCCTCTTGGAGAGTATTTGTTTGACCAACACACCTTGGGTGGATCAACATCTAACAACCAATATCCTAATATACTATCTGAACTTCATAAATGAACCAACTGAAAAAAACAAACTTCGTTTTTATTGATTTAATTGTAGTCAGTTTTCACCGTCTTGATGTGTGGTTTAACAATTCAATTTAATATTTAGTATTGATGTATGGTTAACGATTCAATTTAATTCAATTCCATATAATTCTGATTATAGCTTATGCATGAATATGATTGAACATGCAGGTTATGGCTTTTTAATTTGGGGGTTTATCGGAGAGGGGGGCTTATTATAGTCTATAGAGAAGGGGCTTATTAAAACTGGACTGCTCATTTTTCTAAGAGTTTTTATAGCATCAAAGAGTTTCTTTATGTACATCTATGCAGAAATATGTAGCAAAACAGCATTATGCGGGTGTTTAATTGCTCATGCTTCGGGTATTTTATTGTCACAATTATAGCACTTCTCTTCAATTACAGTTCAGCTTCAAGTTCATTTTTGTGAAAGTCAAAGTTAGGTGTCGGCTAATTGTAGGAGGGGTGTGGCGGTTCTTATTAGAGAGAGGGCTTATTAAAAACTTGCAGCTGAAGATGGAGCGCTTATTGGAGCATTTACGGTAGTGGGTTAGTTTAAAATTAGACATAACATTGTCTGTGTTTTTGCAATTTGGTTGGCACTTGTTTTCAAAGTTTGTAATAACACAATTTTAAACCGAACGGACGGTCCTTGTAAGGCTTATGTCGCTCAGTTTTTTTTAAATAAAGGATTTATGACTTGTTATTTGTTAAAGTTTTATATTTTCCATTACGAATTGTTTGGGAAATGAGTTGGTTTTATGATGGAGTTCATTAATACGACTTTTTTTATTTTGGGTTTTAAATCTTGTGTACTTTCACTGCCTCCTCGATATTTTTAAGCTAGGGCAGTCATGCATGTCTTTATGGGAAGTTTGCCCATCTGAGGGGGAGCAGTAGCTGTAGCGACGGTTCTATGTAACAGTTGTTACGTACGCTTCGATTGGTCGACATATTACGCACGCTCCGATTGGTCAACATGCTACGCACGCTCCGATCGGTCGACAACTGTCATTCTGACGAAGGCAGTGGGCTCTGCGGAAACATGTAAAGATGAAAAGTATCGTTATTGCGTTAGAATATGCATTAACATATAACTGTGTATTGCGTAGCGCGACGAGGAAATAAATTCAAATCCCGTACTATCAACACCTTGAAGATTAGACACGATTCTGTCCTTGATTGACGACAACACTTGCGGCCAGCTCTTGAAAGCAAATATGGTAAAAATAGATGGATTCTATTTGGCCGACTTTGTCTCGAGGTGAACTTTTGCTTTTTATTTAAATGTATAGCAGAAATATTTATATTGATACAAGTTTTTTCTTCTCAGAATAAAAAAATTTTGAGTCCCTAACGGGAATCGAACCGGTCATAACCTTCCCATTACCGGTCAGACGCTCTGCCAACAGCTACAGAAAGTGGGTCACTTAATTTGGTTATGTCATAATTCGCCTGTTTTAAAAACAGTTAGAATCAAGGTAAAGTTAATAAAATAGTTTCCAAACGTTTTCGAACAAAATTGTTCATCTCAGTTCAGGGTAAAACTGTCTGAGAGTCGCTTTTGACAGGGATTATTAGGTTATTCCGATGCCCTTGGGGAACAGGGCAAGTTCAAATAATTGTGCTTTTCTATTCAATTCTGGACAATAAGCTGCAATGTGCAACGCTTCGGTGATTCTGCGCCTTAGCCAATTTTGGACTATTGTTAGTGTTCTCCATTCAAATGCGTGGGAGGGTTCTCTTTCACGTGTCGAGCTGGCTCAGATTGTTTATTTGGATCTGAATGTTCATCAATTCTCAAAATTCCGACTAGATTTGCCAATATAACTCATTTCACAGCTGCATGTGCCTTGGTACACAACACTTAATAAATGGGTATTGTCGTCTTTCAGGTTGAAGATGGACTCGATCTTTTTGGTTTGCCAAATAATGTAGAAAGTAAATTCCATCATGTAAATGTATTCAGTTTCTTGATGAATTTGCGGCCCTCAAGCTCATTTTGACGGCAGAATGGTAATTTAATTCCGATTTTACGACGCTCATCAAACCAGTGATAGATGATAGTGTCTTCGTTGGTAGGGTTCTCGAGCTGATTTTTCAGAGGGAAGGAGACCAGTCATACCAAGAGAAAAACCCTCAGAGTCAGACTGAGGTCAACAAATCTCAACTCACATGGGGAGCCTTGATCCCGGATTGTAGAGGTGTGAGGAACGAGTGATGATCACTAGAATACAGAATAGTACGATGCTAACCTGAATCCCCCAAATTTTTAAAAAAGTCAGTCAGCAACATCGGTGCTCAGGACTTAACCAACCTGGATGAAACATCACATGGTACTACTTAATGTCACTCGATGGTTCAAACCATTAACCAACAACTTATAAACTGCATGCAAATTACAGCTGTGGTTCTCTATATTAATTAGTTTTATGTACTACAAACCAGTTCGAAGCATGAAACAATGTTTTAATAGGCCCTTTGTGGGACTTGTTCACATGGTACAAATAATGATATACTGGGACGCAAAAGAATGTGCTAGACTCCAAGACAAAACACAATTAACAAGAAAAGTGTGATTTTTCTTTGTTTTACACATTCTTTTGCGTCCCAGTATATCATTATTTGTGCCATGTGACCAAGTCCTGCAAAGCGCCTATTCAGTCTAAATTTTCTTACGCTATAAGTAATTGAACAACTGTCACCCATCCACCACACCATGCAGACCAAGGTCCAAGCAGCTCTCTGAATGACTGGACAGGAGATTTCCTGGTAAAACGACCAACAGCGTACTCAACAATGATTATTGGAATTGACCAAAAAAACAAGAACAAAATCCAAATAAGGAGAAACTGTAAGGCTCCTGCAAATTAAAAAATAAAAAGTAGAAGTTGGTGTCAAAGTGTTTATTTCATCAGTCAAATTATTTTCTTGTCTCACTTTTACCCTCATATCCATCATGCCATATGAATATTAAAACCATAGTAACTTAATACTATCATAAAGATGATATTTAGCTTTTTAACCAGTAACTACCTGCATGTGAATTTAATTTAGTTGGAGACTGTAAAGATTAATCCCATTTGTGCAAAGCTTGGCGATAAGATCTCTTACAGCAGTTGACTCTCATTGACTCCACCTGGATCGGACACTAACCAATGTAAGATTAACTCTTAGCTGGTACTCATTTTACCAACTTCTTATGGATGGAAAGCTGCCTCAACTTTATTGCGAAGGTCAAACAAATGCTAACACTACTGAGCTGGAGACCTTTTGGTTGGAAGGCAGAGATCTTACCACTGCGCAAACCATACTGTCATTAAGGAGAATAGATACGTGCTGTAAATAATAAACATACCATGTTCTCCGCTATTGTTAGCAGCCATTCTTGGAAATCTCCATATGTTGCCTGTGCCAACCACACAGCCAAGACAGGAAAGAATAAGGCCAAGCTTGTCCTTGAAAACTGGATTACCCTACATTGTTATGAATTAGATTCTACAATCAGCACCTCAAAACTTAAACCAGCCTTTGGCCCTCACAGGCAAAGTTATGCAGGAGCAGATCAAAAGATTATGGTGCTCAAAGGATCATTTGCTCAGTGAATTAGGATAATAGGATCAGAATCCTCATAAGCTACGTGGATCAGAGGAATAACTAGATCAGGGGAATCGTTAGATTACAGGAATCATTTGATCAGAGGAATCAAAAGATCGGAGGAATAACTGAATCAGAAGAATCATTAGATTAAAGGAATCATTTGATCAGAGGATACATTGGATCAGATGAATCACTGGATTAAAGGAATCATTGGATCAGAGAAATCACTGAATCAGAGAAATCATTAGATTAGAGCAATCATTGGATCTGAGGAATTATTTGATCAAAGAAACCAGTGGATCAGAGGAATCAGTGGATCTCACAAATCACTAAATCAAAGGAATCGATGGATCAGAAGAATTATTCTATCTGAGGAATCATTGAATCTGAGGTATTATTGGATCAGAGGAATCATTGGATCAGAAGAATTATTGGATCAGAGGAATCAATGGATTAGAGGAATTATTGGATCAAAGAAATTATTAGATCAGAGGAATCATTAGATTAGATGATTCATTGGATCAAAGGAATTATTTGATCAGAGGAATCATTAGATCAGAGGAATTATTGGACCAGAGGAGTTATTGGATCAGAGGAATCACTGTTAGTACTGAATTAAAGAATTGGTTCTGAGGTATTAGGTTCTGAGAAATGATAGGTCTGGATTAAAAGAATCAGAGGATCAGAGTGAGAGAAAATTCGTAAGATCAAAGCAATCTTTGAATTAGATATATTATATGATCAAAGGAATCAGGATATATGGGGGATTAGAGTATCACAGGAATTGTGGGATCAGAGAAATCAGAGAAATCTTAGGATCACTGGGGTTTTGGAATCAGAGGATTAGACAATTCGTAGGATCAAACAATGATATAATCAATGGAATCATAGGATCAGAAGAATCAGAGGAAGCATAGCATCAGAGAAATCTCGAGATTATGGGATCAGACATATGGGTATAAGCATCAGACAATTTATAACTGAAATCAGGCAATGCTATAATCAGAGGGATTAAAAAATCAAAGAAGTCTCTGGATGGATCATTCATTATATCAGAGAGATGATAGTAACATAGAGATAACAAAAGATTATGGAACCAGATGGATCATAGGGCCATATGGTTCGGAGAGATCTGAAAATCAGATGAATCGCAGGATCTAAGAGATTATAGAATTAGGAGAATAATAAGATCAGAGAGATCATACGATAAAAAGAGATCTGTAGGATCACAGGGATTATAGGATCAGAAAGATCACGAATCTAAGATGGTAATAAGTTTAGGAAAGTCATAAGATCACAGGTGTCATAGCATCAGAGAGATCATAGTGTCAGAGGGTTCATGGATCAGATATAACTTGTAGAATCAGGTGAGTCAAAATTTGGATCAGAGGGGTCATACACAGAATCCAAGAGATCATATATAGATCAGTGGGTCTATAACTTAGTAAGGGTCATATGATATGGAAGATCAGAGAGGTGATATCTGCTAAAGAAGTATGTATAGGGAGTTTGTTTTGGTATAATACTAAATAATTCAACAAATTCAAGTACCATATTTGCTTGTGTATATGTTAATACCATGTATAAGCCAAGCCATATTTTGGGTGCAAAATTTATACTTTTTTAAAAGTTTGTCATAATTATATTTTTTGCCAGTGTATAACTTAGGCGGGGTCAGTATTTTAGGTCAATTTCCATGTCTGAAAAGCTCAACTTAAACATGAGCAAATACAGTAGAAAAGAAATGAATAAAATAATTAATTAGTTTAAGTCCATTAAATGAATTTGGTCTTCTTTAGCACTCATGACAGGAATAAAGCTTAGCTAAGTTTGGCCATCAGTTATCATAATTTACAAATTATGTAACTCCATTAACATCGTTCTGGTATAAATAAACTTGCCATGAATATTGTCTCATGGTCCTCACAAGATAAAGAACCTACCTTATCACTTTAGAGTTGATAAATTAGGGCATGAATTATAAAAGCTGCCATTATCAGTGGGAGATACTGTAGGTGTTAGTGTTGTTGCTAACAAAACTGAGACCTACCAGCTCTCCCAACACAGCCGGGAGCTCCCGGTACAGACCTATGATCTCCCGGCCAGTACAGTCTTATGATTTCCCAGTCTCCCAGTGGTGAAAAATTTCTCCTAGCCATGCACTGGCATGTATCCTGATTTCTACTTATGTGTTGTCAATTTTACTGATTTTATCGAGAAACATTAATAGTTAAACTTGTTAGTATGAGTCTACGAGAATAATTAAAGTTCTAGAGACTCTACAGCGAGTGATTGTTTGAAATATCTTTTGATTCTATTAATATTTTAAACACAAAGGTTAAAAATATGTGCAGCTGTGGGTACAAGAACACCCTTTTCTGGTTCCTGTTTTGATTAATTTCAAGTTTTGCTTGCCAGTCCCAATTTAAACACTCAAGATGACAAAACATCTTCAAAGCGGTCACATGAAAATGTTGAAAATATAGGGCCTTATTGCATGCTCTGTTGCCGTTTGAAGGAGGCACTATAAATCCGACTTCTTACTGAAACGGGCAACCTCCTACCATTAAATAATTTAATTAATAAGTTGTGAAGGCTGGCAGTTCAGTAACTGTAGTTAAAACTGTTTATCATTGTCAGTGACATATATACAATATTTTGTTTGTTTTGTTTTTTTTAATTTATTCGTAACGTCTCCAATGTATCAATACGTTGCATTCTTTTTAAACGTAAAAAACATATAATTTATACAAATGATACCGGAAATGATCGATGTTCCAGTTACTTTGACAAACATTTGGTTTGAAGCATACCTATTATCGAGTGCTACCTCTTGAGAGAGGTAATAGCGTCCAGAATGAGTACTTATTTACCTTTATTATCAGGGTAGTAAGATTTTTTGTCGTGATCCGTAATATTTACTAGGGCCAAAAACAAGCCAGTGATCAATTTTTTGGGTCAAAAACGACTCGACGAATTGGAAAATGAAAACGTGAACAGTCATTGCCATAAAAAGAAATGGATCCATGTTTGGTAATTCTACCAAAACTTTCCTATCGTGATCTGTTTAGTGTTCAAAATGGGACCGCGATTCGTTATCTGGGACCCTCCTTTATCATCCTGCTTCATGTAGTAGCAACAGACACTGTATTTATACTCCTGTGACTGTTAACTCGGAAAATTTAAAGAATTTCACGTGTGTGTTTTCACCGTGGGAGATAGAATCGTTCTGTGTCTGTTTGCACTTCCGAACAAACAGTTAAGCACTGTGTGTTTTCTTTGCAAGTACGAGCGGATAAAAACTTTTCATGCTTGCCAGGAAGCTAAAGAAAGTGAAAGTGTCACTATTTATAAACGATTTAAAATACTCCTCAGCATTGGCAAAAAATTCGATTATCTTAATGAATTTAGCCTACCTCTTGGTTCTCGGAGCTGTCTCTACCACTAGAAGACATGATCCTTTTTAACAATAAAACAAGCTGAAAAATAATTGTAACGACTGTTCAATACAAGTTTACATAGTTTAAAATAAAAAACTATAAAAAAAACAATCTGACAGTAGTAAAGCGCAGTGAAGCGATACCTACTCATGCACACTGCTGGCCAGAAGAACCGCAGTCTCACTTCGTTATCGGTTTTAAAATAATTTTGCTTGCTGAAAAGTCATAGCAATGTCACGTTGGCTTTCTTCATTCAGAGTAAAGTCATCAGTTGAAACCTGCACCGGACCACATGTTGTTGGATGTACAGATTTTATATGTGGACCCGAAATAAATTCGGGGGGCGCGAGTGGCAGAGAACAGCAGCAGCGAGACACAAAATCTGTTGGATCATTTGTGAGACTTTTCTATCCTTCTCAGCTGTGCAAAAGTGGGGCAGACAAAACACACGAAAGAGTTTTGTGGCTGCCAAACAGACCTTATGCGGACGGAATGATTAACTACTTGAAGTTACCAGCGTGGCTTTTGGGCGGATTTTTCCACTGGTTAATTGGTGGGTTACATAATTTTTTACTGAGTAATGATTCGGTCAGGTGAGAATGAGCAGGTTTCAGCCAACCATAGGAGGCCCAGAGTCTGTTTTTAAGACTTTGTGCGAGAATTTAAACTAAAATCTATAAATCTGTAAATAAGAAAGTAATGAACTGACAATTTTACTGTCATGTTTCTTGTGTTCAGTTGTTCTCTGAGCTGAAAATCTGAAGGTGGACTTTAAAAACTCTGGAGATTCAGTAAAAAAATGGAGATTTTTTTTATAAATTGTCTCATTTAGAACATGATCCTCAAAGACAACTTTCAAGTCAAACTTAAAAGATTTTAAACGATGCCTTTTCAACAGTGGTTACTCAGAAACTTAATACATAAATTAATATTAGATAATTATTATATATATAACAACAGGAAGAAATAAACTGCATGCAAGGCAAAGAATGAGCATGCAGCATGTGATCCATTGCTGAAACAAAGGGATGAAATAGAATTCACCCTTTTTTCGCTTTTTGTCTGAGTCTCGAAAAAATAAATGGGAGAATTCAGATCTTTACCAGAAGACCAGGAGAAAAGAGAAAAAAAACAGGGAATCTCCCAGCAAAACCAGGAGAATTGGTAGCTACATCTGGATTTCAGGTCATTTTCTAAATTTTTCATTGAGTTCTATGACTGTGAGTATATTTAAGCACAATTTGTTTTATACGCTGACAGAATAACACCATAATGATATTTCAGGAAACGTCCAAATTCCAGCCTACTGGAATGTACCAGTTCTGTCATGCAAAGAGAACGAAGAGCGTTTTCCTTGTGTGGTGTTTTCTCATGGTTTGGGTGCCAATCGACTTCTCTATTCTTCATTCTGTTGTGAGCTAGCATCACAAGGCTGTGTAGTGGCTGCCATAGAACACAGGTAACCATATCAAAGACAATTATCAGAAAAAAACGAGCTTCTATCGAACCCACAACCTTCCATTCACCAGTCAGATGCTCTACCACTGAGCTATGGGAACTCATATGGTGAGCAAGGTCACAATTGGGTTATGACACACGGACTGTATCACACAGTCACTTAAATGCCAAGGCATATGTTTCAAGAATGCACTGATCGATTAACAGCATCACACAGTCACATGAAATAAAATCTCTAATGATAATAATACCAGTAAAGGGCAATCAGCAATTATTAAATGAATAACAAATAGGAAATTATGCGGAAACAGAAGAAGAACTTTATTTCATGTGAATGCGTGATGCAGTTAATCAATCAGTGTGTGCTTGACACATATGCCTTGGCATTTAAGTGACTGTGCAATACAGTCTGTGTGTCATAACCCAATTGTGACCTTGCTCATCTTATGAGTTCCCATATAGCTCAGTGGTAGAGCATCTGACTGGTGAACGGAAGGTCATGGTTTCGATTCCCATCAGGAACTTGGTTTTCTCCAGGTTCTGTCTCCACATAATTTCCTATTTGTTATTCAGAATATTAATTAATGTTAATGTGTTCATTGCCTGAGTCTTTGTCTTTTTAAGGAATGCTATGCTTCTAAAAATGTCCTTTGTACTTCAGATTAGTCACTGCACAGAACAATGTCAAAAGGTTGTAAGAACAATAAGCCTTTTCCGTGACAAGAATGGAACCTTTTTGTATTTGATTGCAAGTTTTCATGCTTGTCATTTAGTTATCACCACCGGGTGTCATCTTTCCCTCTAGAGAATTAGGCTGGCAAAATTGTTATCCCAGTACCCTGTATGCTGCTGCCACCAATACATCCATCCATGATCAGAGCCTTTTCTCCCTCAGCTGTCATTGTATTGTCTTTCTCCATGTTTCATGTGGCTTAAGTACCTTTTCATCTGGTTCTCATGTGAGGGCAGTATGAGGGTGTGCATCTCAATCCAGTCTTAGGATGTGTCCTAACCATATCCATCTCTGTCTTTGTACAATCTCACTGATTTTCTCCATGCCTGCTGTTTTTCTTTATTTGTGATTCTCATTGGCCAGTAGATTTTCATACTTCTTCTCAAACATCTGCGTGGGAAGGTGTCAAGTTTCTTTTCATTTTGTGGGGTTATCTGCCAAATTTCACATCTGAGTACATAACAACACAGGAATTACATTAGACTTTTTAAATATTCTGATCTTGGTTTTTCTGAGTTATAGTTTGCCATCACTCAAAGTTTTATATCAATTTTTTCATGAAGTTGTAAACTGTCCTTACAAATTTAAAGTCTACTTGATCTTTATCTAGACCATATATCAATTAAATTATTTAGTACTGATTTTTATTCTTATCTGTTATTATTACCCGAGGGATGAATCTGCATCAGCTACATTTATCTTGATTTTTATTCTGTTATTATTACCCAAGGGATGAATCTGCATCAGCTACATTTATCTTGATTTTTATTCTGTTATTATTACCCGAGGGATGAATCTGCATCAGCTACATTTATCTTGCGAAAAAAGCAAGAATCAAATGAATTGTTACAAGAATGGGTTCCATTCCATGTTTTGGATGAAAATGAAAATGAATTTGAACTTCGAAATTGCCAGGTAGGATGATGATTTTTTTTTTTAATTTTTTCGATATAGTTTATCAATAATTTTTCAAGAAAAGAAATATTGAAAGGACAGAGTATGCCATTTTATTTTCCAAATTAAAATGTTGAGTATGCTAATTTCCAGTTTTCCATTCTTTGTTGGTGGCCTGTATGTTAACTAGCTAAGCCAGATACTGTAGAACGATTTTTTTTTTCAATATAGTTTATCAATAATTTTTCGAGAAAAAAAATATATTGAAAGGAAAGAGTACACCATTTTATTTTCCAAATTAAAATGTTGAGTAGGTTTCCAGTTTTCCATTCTTTGTTGGTGGCCTGTATGTTAGCTAGCTAAGCAGAAATAGAAGAATGGTGTGTTTTGAAACTACAGATGATTGACACTTTCTGAACTCCCAGTAGAATGGTGGACAAAAAGTTGTATTTAACATTGTTTCAGTCTGCAGTGCAGCGTTAAATTGGCCAGTTGAAATGTTGAAGATTGCACTTTGTCACCTACGTACATTGTTATTAGGTTGACTGAGGCTATCACCCATCCCCACTCATATATCACACCTCTCAACTTCAAAAGGTAGAATAATAAAAAGATCATTTATATCTTCTTACAGGGGTGACATTGAGTTACAACACTTGATTGCCCGATGTAAAAATTACTGAATACTGAATTTAAAAAGTTCCTGGTCAAATGTAACTTTTAGTTGATAACATGCCCTGCCATCACTAAACCTAGGCATACTGCTTCAGGGCTTTTTGGTCCTACAGAGTTTTCAAAGTTCATTGCCTTTCATGAAACTATAGAGCTAGAATATATTATATACTAGCTTTTACAAGAACTTCCCTTTGTGGGAAGTTTACCATTCTGGTCTGAATGCTAAGATCTGTGTGCTTTGTTGGTTGTAGCTGCATAAGAGGGTGGCAGAATGCATGAAGGCCATGGATATTCTAGAGAAAATAGAACAAGGAAATTGTCCGATAAATTTGTTTCAAGAAACAATAGACCTTCAGCAGCTGAAGGTGAGTATGAAGGTTAGCTGTTTGGCAGAAAGCTTAAGGCTATCAAAGGAATTGGTGTTATCTCAGTGCAAGAATTGATCAAGAGATGCTTTTTGTCTATGAGTGCAATGCATGCCAAGTTCCCAGTTCCTCGAAACCTTCATTAGTGATAACTCAGTGTTAATTATTAACCCATGTTCCTGTTTCCTACCTTTGATAACTTGCTTTGGGCTGGAATTTAGGGTTGACGTGTTTGTTTTATTGGTGAATCTGAACAGGATTTTAATTGTACTCTTTGAATTTTGTTTTAACCCCCGGGGGGGGGGACTCTCAACTTTTTGGGGCAGGGATGCTCATTGCACCTCTTAGGGTTAAAAAATTCAAGGATTTGTTACCGCTTAGGGTGCCAGAGACGAAAAGTTGACATTTTCATACATTGCGGTACCTT
>JAOCNB020104248.1:0-29325 GCA_026546465.2 Palythoa caribaeorum | reverse complement strand
CCCCCCCCCACCCCCCCAGCCACCCACCCACCCCCCCTTTATTAGGTTTTTCAGAAAGTTCTCTCTCCCCAGTCTCCCCTGAGTGTTTATTTGTACATTTTCAGTAATTCACATATTACCAATTTTTATATCAAAATTAAATGTGAAGTGTCATCTTAATTCCAACTAACCTTGTTTCAGGGTTGTATCCCAAAACATAGAAAAAACAATCGTTGTTGGTAATGAACTCCTTCAAGCTTTGGCACACATCAGAAAATGGTCGCACTTTGCATTTACCCCTGGAAAGTTAAAAAATCTATTAGTTACTTTTTCACAGCAAGAAGATAACCGGTTTCTTCAGGAAAGTGAATGTGTAACTATTGGTTTCAAAGCCTATAACTAGAAGTTATTTAAAGGATAAATAATTGTGTTCTTTTTATTATAAATTTAATTTCACTCAGCTGTCAAAGGATCTCAATTAATTAAGCTTAACTAGTGTTTTGAAGATGATAAAAATTGCAATTTGTTTTAAAAGTGAGTTGTATAATAAAAACTGCAATCTTTAATTAGTTTCAGTTTCAATTTATTTATTTGCCAGAAAAAAGAATTTAACAAAAGAAAATGATTTCTAATTCTCTTAAAAGTGAGTTGTATAATAAAAAGTGCAATATATAATCTGGCAAAAAATGATGCAGAAATTAACTTACAGTTTTATTATTATTTCAAGGATTGACAGGAACTAAGATGCAATCAGAATTTTAACATTTCATTATTAACTTCAAAACATTTGCAAGTGCTTGGCAAGAACTGTCATTCTCTTTTTCTAATTAATAGAAAATCTATATTCATTATTTCCTGATGAAGCTGTCAGTCTCAATTAAGATCATTCTAAGCTGTTAGCTAAACGGCTTAATATTTTAATTCTATACCAAAACAAGAGTCCATGCCCCACATCAAAGGAAAAATCCCTTTTAGTTTAAGTTATTAATTTCAACAAAAGAAAAAAAACTAACTTGAGTGCTATGGCTGGATAGACATCTGTCGCATCTGATATGAACAATTCCCTTTCTTTAACTGCCTCATCTCCAAGAATATGGTCTCGCGAACCTAAATGAAAAAAATTTCATATAATTTTTTATATACATCATTAAATGTATTGACATTAATTTGGTAATCAATAACAATATAGCCTGGGAGGAAATGCATTAAATACTCTTGGGGGGTAGGGAAGGTACACATTAGTGGGTAAACTGATGTTAGTTTAGCAAACCAAAATTATACAACTAAGTATTATCAAATTACAAAAATAAATAAAAGACATATGCCATTATAACTTCTCTCAAATATCAACTTAAAGCTCTCCAGATATCTTATTTTAAAATTTGAAGGGACCTAGTCAGCTATTCACCAACAGTTTTATCTCAGATGTAAAATTTATTCAAAATCTATGTACATACATAATAACAGCAGTCAAAACAATTCTGTTTGGTGTAGAGCAGTCAGGGTTTACTTACCATGTTCATGGTTCCGGTCTTGAACCAAAAGCTGGTACACTGAGTCTGGTACTTCAGAAGGACGGTAGTACCATCTTACTACAACAACTAAATTATCTCTTTTGCTCTAGACAGAAGAAATATCAATCAACCAATTATTAGCATGCAGTCATAACAAAACTATAAACAGGTAAACCTAACAGCTTGAAATAAAATTAAATCTGTTGGGCTCAAAATTAATAGGACTAGCAAGGAATCTAAAATTTTGAGGAAAAACATATGAACACAAAACCATTAATCATTGAAAAGTGTTTGAAAAAGGTGAAGAGTTCATTATTATCAGTAAGAAATCATTAAGAAAATTTTTTTAGTTAAAATTAAAATTGATTCATCCTCTATATTTAAATTTTGAATTAAGGAATATTTGGCTATCTAAACTGGTATTTACTAATAATAAATACCAGCTGTCAGGATTAGGTATGCAAAGAAGCCAAGAATCTAGTTATAACACTTACAAGCAACCACTTATAAAACCATCATGAGTTGCAATTATCTAAATTTTTCAGAATATCAAAAGTTAAAAATTAAAAATTATATATTACTAAAACTGGTTTATTAACCCTTCAAGCCTCACACACAACAGATGTGTTGGTTAATTCTCCCAACTGAGCTCCATACTTTCTATATAAACAGTTTGGGAGAATTTGGCTTTTTAACTTTCACAACATATTCCACTTGATCAATTAGAACTTTATTTCTCATTAGTGCCAGTATTCGAGTTATATAAGGAGAAGTTACATGTTGATAAATTACCTGGGTGCCGAAAGAGTTGAGCGAATTTACAGTAAACTTACTGAAGTTTTGACAAAACTCAATCCAAATAAAATATATCGTTCAAAACATTTAGACAAACTAACTGTAAATAGTTAAACTAAATATTGTGAAAACTAAACATATGACATTATTATTTCATAGTATCAAAAAAACAACTGATAAGTTGAGGATATTTTTTAAATTCAGTTTTTGACTGTTCACCTGTTCCTTCAGTTAAGATGATATACATTCTCAATTTCTTCAACAAATTATTTGAAAGGCAAGTGGAATGGGAGAAAAAAATATTCTTTGGGTATCTAGAATTTATATGGTCCCTATGAATTTAAGAAAACTTATATTATTTTGTTTATGTTTGAATTCAACTTTTTAATGCTCTAGAAAAGATATATGACGCCACAAAAATGAATAATTCACAACTTCCACGGTAAATTTTCCAAACAATGGCTTGCCAGTAGAATTATCTTCTTTGTCAATTCAATGTTGTTCTTATGGTAGTCGTAATTACCCACAAACCAAAACATCGCAAACTATAGGCACATGGCAAATAAACTTTGATAATATCTTTCCTATCGCAAACACTTGAAACAGGCCCTTTTTAAGAAACATGTTCTTTGGGAGGAAACTTGTGTACATTTAAAAAACATTGTTTGAACATCCGTGCAATCACGTGTAAAAATACAATTAAAATCGTGCTGGATTTAATAAGATTGTTTTAAAAAGAAGAAAGTCTTTGAACGTAGGCCGAGTAGGATTAATATTATCCAATGCACTTATCCATAAGCTCGCGTCAAAAATGAGACACAAAGGAATTTTTAATAAGAAAATTATGAATTACCCACGAACATGCTGGGTCTTTCAAAAATTTAAATTTTACTTTTAGGAGGTCACGGTTAAAACACAAACTTCGAACGGAAACAGAAATTGGAAAGTAAAAGAATCTGAAAATGGTGAATTTGACTGAACACTGAAGAGATAAAATAACCCGACGGTTTTAGATTAAAACCTGGCGAAAAACCTGCGAGCTATCAGTTACCATTCACATCGAATTAATGATATCAATCGATTGTTAGAAAATTTTTTCCACAACACTTACCAGCCGGAATTCCTTTACCGAGCAGATAAAAAACGGCACATCAGGTCGCTGGCTATCAATATATACACAATCTGTAAAACAGAGAGATAAACGAGGTTATTTAAATTACAGAACTAATAAGTGAAAGAGAAAAGAACCCGTCACTCGTCAGAAATGTTTATTTTGTTGTCACGAACGAATATTGTTGATAGCGGACTTCTGATGTTTCAAACTACAAAACCGATATACAAAAACAAGCATCTTCACGCCATCTTGATAGCTTTGCTGTTTATACTTCGGCAAGAACAACTGTTTCTCCCTTTCTAGTTTCAATTCTCTATTGAAAATAAAGTGAGACTAAATCTGTAATTCTATAAACAAAAAGCTTTTGTGTACTGATGCAAATTTTGAATTTATCTGACGACCTCCCATATTGTGTACCTCAGTGAACATTGTTCTAAGAAATACGACAAAAAGTTAGTAAAACAAATCATGAAAGACGACTTACACAACGAATTTGCTTTCAAATATAACAATTGTACAAGAGAAGGCAAAACCAACAGATTAAACGGGCCAGTTCGCACAAAATTCGACCTTTCGTGTTTTGTATTAATTACTAGTGATTATTTTAACAAGACAAACAATAATGAACGTTCTTCAGTTGAACAAGCATTCGTGCATGAAAAACCGTAGAATACTAGGCATACCTCCCGGTTCATAATGAATCCCGTCCTCTGAGGTATAAGTGAGTTTCGATGATTCGTTGCCGGTTTGTTTTTTATCCCCGGCGTCGCGGGAAATCGATGAAGTTTTCCCGGAGTGACGCTTTGGTTTGCCAACATCGCATATTTTCTCCTCTTCAAGTGACGAACCGTTTCTCGGGGTTGTAAATGCCAAATTCTTCAAATTTTCAACTGAATTATTTTCTGCTTTCATCCCGTTCGAATTCCTTACAGAAGAATTCTTCATTTCCAAAATAAACGTCGTTGCGTCAAGTTTCGGCAGTCTTTGACTCCCAATTATATTTCTGCAACGGGCAACGACAAGTCGGGCGGCATGCACAAGTACGTCCTGCAGATGAGTTATAAGATCCTTCCTCTGTTTACTTCCTTATACAAATAAATCTTTTGCTGTTCCTGCAACCAGCTAATTCTCCCCTTTACAGGAAAGTTGATTGCAAACGTTCCCTGCAACGAAAAGAGCAAACCAAATAATCACACATTTCCTGATAAAAGTATATTTCAACACCTCCGAACTAATGTAATTCTTAATTTATTCCGACAATTAACTTCTTCAGAAGACAAATCAACAGTAAACATAAAATTCTTCAAAAAAGTAGAATTATTTACCTTGAAGGGAAAGTCTATGACATGAACTAGCCATGATTTTGTCCTTTCCGAAGAGCTTTTATGTATTTCCGATTATCTACGACACCCGTCACGACCTTAAATAGGGTCAACTTATGTATGTCGCTTGAACAGCTCTTTCGGTTTGCTAAAGTAAAGGAGAGATAGAGAAACCAAATTTAGAATCACATTTTCAGTTATACTGTCATCTCTCTCTGAAAAGAAAAGAAATTCAACGATAAAACCTGCTTTAAGGCTGCGTCAGATTTGAACTGGATTTTTTGACAAAATTTGTGGTGTGAATGTGATTAGATTTAAAGTTTACAACGGCAGGCATTCGTGTCACGGTGTACGGCGATCTTTTGTTTGTTCCGATTAAGAAAGTAAGCGAGAGCTATTCATGTACCATCCTCAAACTTAACACAACAAAAATTTACCTTCAATTATGAAACTCGGTTGAAAAGATAATTTTGGCGTTTAGCTAAACAGGATAGGTTGCAAGATTCAGATTTCGTTTTGGTCACGAAATTTTTCGTCTCTAAAACTTCAGACAACGGACGAATCGAAGACACTACACGAAATGGTGTTTGAATATACATCTCGAAACGAACAATAAACACATTGAAAAGAATCCCATCAAACAACTTAAATATGCTATCGAATTGTTTTGGCGTGTTCGTTTGCAAGCATTCCCCAAATCGCTCTGTTGGGTATTACATGTGTTGTAAAAATATAACCTACATTATTAACACGAGATCGAAACGATTATTGTTTTAAAACGATTGCACTCCAAACGACCTAATCTTCAACCGTACGAAACCAACGGAAGCAAATGCAGCTTTTCGCTCGAGCTTGAAGTAAGCCTCCGTGATTATGTTAGTACCACAAAATGAATATAAACTCCTAATAGTTTTGCTAAGTATATTTGCGCCTAAGTCTGCATGCTCGCTTAATTTTTCAAGCACGATTGTGTCCAATTTCTTAACGAAATGTCTAGCCAAGTTCGACCGTTAACTCTGGCTTTTAGTGGGCCATTTGAACGTTAAAACTTACCCCTAAAGGAGAAAATTTTCTTCTCGCGTTATAAATCGCTGGAACCGCAACTTCTTGATGTTTATATGAGCATAGACGATCGACAAACGACATGAGAGTTGTTACAGGAGATGAACACGAAGCGAACAGATGTGTCTTTTGTGTAACATGATTGGCTCGGGAACAGCATGAGGTGTCATGCACGGCACTTTCCAGCCATCTGATTGGCTCACACAACTGAACTATGACATAACACCTGCTCATATCAATAGTTTTTGATTGAAGAGTTAAGTATATGTCACACAGCGCGCCGAGCAGGCCAACAATTTGGTGAGAATAATCGGATATACAAACACATCAAATCCTCTAGCGAGACCGCCACTTTGAAAAGTTTACTTTTGTTGGTCCGGTAGAATTCTTTCAGGCTTTCAGACCTAACTGTCTAGGAACAATCGAAATTTATATTGCCCTTCTCCGCCCACGGAATTGTTCCATTACACACGCCTTATAATCGAAGCGATGACAGGCGATCACTGTTCGTTTTGTAAACACTTTTTCTTCTGTCAATCACATTTTAGCACCTAAAATCATCGAGCAGCTTCCAATTGTCTCTCTAAAGTAAATTGACATTTCGCTCCTCGTTTGCAACTCTACAATACATGACTGCTAATTTTCGAACTTGGCAGCGTCTTTTTGCATATACAGTATAGTTGAATGTTCAAGCACTAAAACTACAATAAAACAGCATGTTTTGTTTGTGAACACGAGACGAAAACACTCACCATAACTCTGCAACTCGGCACGTCGAGTCAGATTAATGGTTCAACGAGGTTATGCACTCAGGAAACGTGTAATTAGATCCTTCAACAATTTGAGCATAAAAATTAACAAAGGAAATATCGAATATAAAGTTCACATACAAGAGGGATGTAGGCCGAGGCTAAATTGCAACGAAACTTGAACACGAAAACCGACTTTACCAATGTCCCCACGGGGCATCAAGTTTGTTATTTATTTACACAGTCGGCGGGATTGAGGTTTTATTTCTGTTTGTGATAAGAATGAGGCGAACATATTTCACGGTGGGAGACTTTCCCTTGTTGAAGTTATGGCTGTAGCAAGTCATGGTTGGTTATTATCGATTCGTTTCCTCTAACATTATTATTCTAGAGTTCTTGAAAGCGCCTCGAGCGCTAACGTAAAACGCTGTCGAAAATGGATATGTTTGAAAATTAAGATAAATAAAGGATGAAAGAGGCAAACAAATAATTGCATGCTAACGTAGACACTCGAATAGATAGCGAGAGGCAATGCACGCATGTGTATTTATAACAATAATCAAAATAAGAGAACGGTCCTTGGGATCACAAAGAAATCCAGGTTGCTTGGTTTTTTGTACATAAAAAGGTTTGGTTTATCCTCAAAATCTCTTCTCGCATATTTTTGTCAGGTCCCGGAAAGATTAAAATTTATCCACGCTTTTATTCGCTAGCGAGGCAAAGCAATTGAACCTCATACCTCTTGACTTGAGGGAGTTATTTCCTAAACGCATTCTTTATAGGACATAATAAAATTATGGAAATAATAGCAACATTCTTACTCGTTACAGATCGCAATCAATCTTTTCCGAACTTAGAATCGAATTTTTCGCTTTCGAAAATCTTCTGTTAATACCCTCGACTTTTATGTCGGTATAGCGTTTCGAAAGGAGTGTTATTTTAGGAAACATCTACGAGAAAACCCGTTAAAAATGTAAACGATTTGTTCATTCCCGATATACTGCTAGGTTTTTTTGTAACTTCCTAATAGCTGCTAGTGGAAAGCGAATTTTAAAAGTCTTACCTTAGGAGGCGACCCGTTTTTGCTCCTTTGTTAATATCGCAGTTTTCATGAGCTATACAATTTATGAGCCACCCGTTTCACTCGATAAATGTTTGCGGTTAGATTGAAGGTGTTAGATAAAACTGGGAGACTGCGACCGCAATAACACAGTTATTTACCGCTAAAATACCAACTATAGAACGGAATTATAGTTTTAGTATCAGTTTCAGATGAACATTAAGCGTTCATGCGTCAAATAAAATCTTGTTCGTTTGAACGGTTTCTATTATACTTTGTTGAATTACTCTTATCAAGCAGTTTAGTTTATAAAGAAGCCCTGTTTGACATCGCCACCATACTATAAGCTATATTGTAGTTTTATCAAAATTTACCTCAAATCTACTTGGCCTAAAATCTAATTTCCGCAACCTTGAGGAAGCAATAGTTGTCTTTCTTTCCAGCGAGCGAAATATAAACGTCTTGACTATGTTTCCATGCTTGACTGCTTTTCTGCTAAACTAATTATCTCTAATTACAAAGGCATTGAGACAAGATAAACGCGAGTGATTCAAAATAGACAACTGAATACATTACAAACACACTAGCTTGTTCTTAATTAAACATTCATTTTGCTTTAGAAGTGATCGATTTCAGCCCTCAGCTCGACTCTTTCCTGTCATTTCAAAGATTTTGAGTTGCTAAACCTAACGAATGGAAAACTAGATTTTGAGAAATTCGATACGATATAAAACATGCTTAAACGGGAGTCATCGTACTAAAATTGTAATTTGAAAGTGATATACTACCGCATTTGACCCGCGATTGGGATATTGAAACAATCGGTTTCCTTCTTTCAGTGTGGCTCACGTATTATTTGCCAAATGACAAAATTTCTCTCAAAGGGTTTAACGACTGATTTACTAGTCTGAAATATTCCGTAAGTACTAGCAGCGAGATTAAATTTTGATATTCAATAATTTGCCCCGACGAAACAGTAGTTGTTTGTGTTAACCCGAGGCTAAGTGGAGACAATTCTCAATCAGACACCAAATGCGAACCTAGAGATAATTCCTCCTGTTAAACACGCGAGTAATTCGTTCGATATGAGCAACAATTTTCTAAAGAAACATTCTATGTACCTTTTTATGTCGAGAAGTCCTTCTTAATACCTCAAAACGGCAGCAAAATCACTTCAAGAAAACCAACATCCACATCCTTTCAGGTCACAAACAGAATGCTGATATATCACACTTGATCGAGGTAAATACGAAATTGTTCCCTCGGGACAATGCGGTTTGCAAGACACTAGGTGATATTGTACCGGAAGTGAGCTCTGATGTGCAACAAATATAATGCTTGTAATTCGACTAAATACGAACTTATAATCCTGCGTCAAGTTGACAGATTTTAAGTTACAAACAAGGAAAACTTTTAAACCCCCCAACAAAAGCCTAAAGTTAATCACACTTTAAGCGAGTTTATCCAAAAGCTAAGAGAAGCTTTCATATATTCGTAGTACAGAGTGCTTTGACCAGCAGTTGAATAAACACAAAAGGAACTTGCTAATCTCAAAACAACAAACAACAATTGAACCATGATATCGAAGAGTTTTCATATACATTTTTAACATCACTTAGAAAGTAACCAAGAAGGAAAGAATTTATTTTATCGTAGGACTGAACGTTTTCAAAGAAACACCGGGCCCAACTGTAAAAGTTGTGCATTTGAGAGAGTCGAGCCGATGAGATAGCTGTTTTCAAATTAAACAGATATTACCAGCTGCTTGGTTTAAAGATGTCGTTTTATTGTGCGATTAGCCTATCACAGAGCTACAGTGATACTTCAATATTCAATATATATAATAAAAGATCTTTTAAAATGCAGTTCTTTATAGGCGAAACGAAAGCAGTACTTGACAAATTTCATACACACAAGTGTTTACGAGAAATTTTGAACAAGCTAGTGAGAAACCAAGCTTTTAATTTTGTGTTCATTTGATTTGAAAATGGTTGCAATATAAATGACTGTGCTCGAGTTCAAACCGTTTCGCCAGCTTTGCACAATAAAAAGTTTACTGCTGAGTTGACAGGAACATTTGGCTATTCCCGGTGGCAATATTATTCCCTAGACAAATAAAGTACTGTTCTAAAATAGTTGTAACCAGCGAGTTTATGAGGGTTTTTTGTTTCACGTCTGGTTACAGATAACAATCAAAGCGTGTGGCGAAGACAACAAAAGATAAAAGCAATACGTTTTGAAATTTGAATTGAAAAGGCTTCCCAAGGAGTGAATCGTATGTGAGTTGTGTTTTGAATGTTGAATGAGGATCGAACATTAAAAGTAGTCAACGTCCAATTGAAACATATTTTCAAGATCATTTTAGAAATAATTCGACGAGATTCGCTCTTGCGCGTGATCTGACAGGTTTTTTGGACGACGATCAGAAACATAAAAAAAAAATACAAAAGTACAAGGGTCAATAATTTCCCTTGACACGAATAAAAAAAAATAACTGTTGACAGCAATAAGGTGGCGTTAGCTTTATGTATACCACAAAGGATTTTCATTTATATCGCAGATATATCAACGAGAAAAATTCTTGCAGAACTAAATTTGCAATTGAATCAAATGAATTATTTATATGATGTGATCTCCTATTTTTTCCACTGCTACTCAAACACTATCAATTGTCTGTGCCAAATAAAACACGTTTTTTAATTTGCGAGTACAGAATGTACGATCGAAATACAGCATTCGCAAATCAAAATAATAAGACTTTTAAAACTTCGCTTTTAGAATTTCAAATTCAAGTCTTTTGGCCACTTATTCCTCATCGGCTCATGCACATCTTATTTCCCGCAATGATATAATATGCTAGATTATATAACCAAACAGAGTTAAGCGGCATTGCTTTTGTTATGAGCTAGTGAAACAATATAATAGAACTGTTAAATGCAAAACTTTTCCTTTTTCAAACAAGTCATTGTGTCCACCTTGTGACAGATGACATCACGACTGATAATTTCTGAAAATAATATAATAAACATTTATTTGATAGAGTCCGCGAAAGATTGTTGTCTGAGCAATGTTCGCGATAAATGTGCAATATGAGGCAAAGTTTGCAATGAGATACGCAGTCGATCTCTCACCAGACAAGTAATTATGAAAAAGATAAGTGTAAGCGCTTTGTAATCATTTGAGTTCACTCAACACCAGATTTTTTGCATGACTAAGATTCTTTTAAACTTCTAGTCTTGTAAGAATTTTAAGTCCTATTCTCAACGCTGCAAAATTAAGATTACCAAGAACGTTAAAATTCTAGATTGATCAAACATAAATAAAAAATAAAAAAAGATTATTAAAAATTATGTTCCAACCAATATTTTAAAATGGTACTTCTGAAGAATAAAGCAAATTAGACTTTGAAATATAAAGGTGCATATTAACATATAAAAATTACAAAAAAAGTGAGAGAGTTTGTAATAAAAAGGATCCCCTCAACCGTACAGCTTAATGATTGTAATGATGTAGGTAACAATGATGATGATGGTAGTGGAGATGATGATGAACGTTGGATGATGATGAACGTTGGTAATTGCGATGATGGTGGTGGAGATGTTATTGCACTGGTAATTGCGATCTAGTGGTAGTCATGGTTAAGATGTTGGTAATGGTAATGACGAAGCAATAGTGATGAAGTAGGCAAGCCAATGGTCGCTGGTAGCGGTGGTGATGATGATGGTAATTGCGATGGTAAAGGTGATGATGTTGGCAATGGTGTTGATGTATGTAGCGGTAAAGGTGATGGTGGTGGTGATGATGTTGGTAATTGCAAAGGTGTTGGTAATTGCGAAGGTATTGATGTTAGTAATTGCAAAGGTGATGGTGATGAGTGTGGTAGCTGCAATGGTAATGGTACGATGATGGTGGTGGTGACAATGTTGGTAACTGCGAAGATGATGGCGATGACGATGATGATGTTGATAATTGCGAAGGTGATAGTGACGGTGATGGTGATGATGTTGGTAATTGCGAAAGTGATGGGACGGTAATGATGTTGGTTGTGGTGATGATGGTGCTGATGCTGACAGCGACGGTGATTGTAGCGGTATAATGTTGATGATGATAAAACTACAAATGTGAAAGTTGGATTTCTATGTGCAGTTACTGCATCTTGTATTTAAAACAACTCTTCACTGACATCATCGGCGTGGTCGTCGGTTGCCACCTTCTACGGTTGTAAAGCGTCTTCTGTCGCCTACAACGGCCGCTTGCAATATGATAATCAAATAAGCCAAAGATTAGACTCGCAGAAAATAATGCAACAAAGCAATTTTTCGTTAAATATTGTTAAAATTCAGAACTAAACGAAACTTCAAACCTGAAAGAAGCTGACAGCTGGCCAGTGAAAACTGGCTGCCAATTAGAATACATTTATAAGGATGACAAGTTTGTCCTTTACCAGGATCCGCTTGTAAATATGTTTTTCCTACAATTAAATTCAGTCGCGCTCAAAAATGAACTCGATCAAATTCAAACATGTAGCATAATAGGGGCTTGAATATGTTCAAGTCGATCACTTATCGTCTGCCGATTTCTTACTGGGAAACTTGTTATGGACAAACTTTCTCAGCTTGGAACCTAGTGTTGAGAGACACGTGTGCATATTTTTAATTTTTCAGCACTAGCTCTAAAAACTATCTTTTGTTTGATTATTTAAATGAGAAACAGTCTTTACGTGAGCGTACAAAATATCAATAGAAAAAAAATTTGACGTGATAATCATTTCCATATTTATTTTTAATTGAAAATCCGGCTATTTTTGTCCTCAATGGTTGGTGCAATGTTGTATGTAATTCATACTTAAAGTTAAACGCACTTGTGCCTTTATGTGTGAGATAGAGGCAAATACAAAGCAAAAGTTTTATCAGCCGAACTGGAATGACAAGAAATTTTTTATACGCCAGAATGAGAAACAAGCTTCCCATTTTCTAGCTAGAGGGCTACAAGTTGTAAGTGATGCGGAAACTCATCAAGGGTTTAAGAACCGGAATGAAATCCGAATTGATATGTGTCGTAATGCTTTTTTTAAAAATGAACAACAATGTAGAAAATAAAAGAGCAGGCGTTAAGCATCACATTACAAGAGTCAGTAGAACCCCGATATCATAACTCGAACTCCAAACGGAAACAAAAAATAGTTCAATTTATTGAGGTTTTGAGATATCGGGGTCAGTTAGAAATAGATTTTTGTCAAAAAGAGTTGCAAAACCTGATCTTACAACGTGAGAAAGAGACTTGGAGACGATGTACAATACTTCAATGATGAACACTGGTAATGGCCAGTTGAAATATTGTGATCGTCTCCACGTCTCTTTGATCAGTTTTTGCAAGTCCTTTTCAGTTTTTGACAAAAATTTAGTTTTATATCATTTTCAAAACTGATCACGATCTTCTGATCTAACGTTGGCAAGGATAAATTGATCGTTTATGGTTCTGCAGTGGTGCTAAACCCTGGTTGCTAAACATACTAATTTGAATTAGAAATAGTCTGAAATCCAAGGGAGAATGAGTTTAATTCGAGTTAGTTTGCAGGTATTTCGAGTTATACGAGTTTGATTTATCGGGGTTCTACTGCAGGCACGGCAGTCAGTTATACAATCTCGAATTTTATAATCAATAGATAACAATCTATCAAAAGCGTTCCGGTTTAATTTTAATTTTTTAAAAATGCACAATAACTTGCACTATGACGCAGGTTTTTTTTAAAAAAGGAGTCATTAAATCCGCTTAGCTAAAACAGCACACCCACCCAGAACGATCCTTTGTCCTCTTACAACTGTTGGACCGCAAACGCAATATCCAATTTAGCTGGGAGTTTGAGCACGTTTTCATCTACTCGTACTCCAGTTGGTTTTCATCAAGATAAGGAGAGGAAATCTATCTGAAATATTTTCAGCTTTTGATTTTTTAAGATAAATGCTTTTGAAGGTGGTCAATCAATCAATCAATTGATCAATCATGAAAATTAAAAGTTAAGTGTTGTCAAACTCACAGACGCGAGATTTTAGTCCTTGGTCAATAATCTCTATGACTATCAAAACAGCTTCACCTGGTAGAGCGATCATATAAAAAAGATTATTCTACTTGTTGCAAATTGTTCCATACTTGTTCAATCTGTTAGTGAGGGTTATCGGCTGTTGTTACGCTCTGTATCCTGACAATTAGACAAGTTGCTGCAAGAAAGAAACCCGTGGGGGGCCCCGGGGAATTTTTAGTATCCTGCATATTGTCTTGTTGACGTTGTCAATCTAATTGTGTCTCAGTGGATAGTTGCGTAGTGTAATCGAAAATTAATTAATCTGACAAATATAACGTTAAGTATAACAAACCCTATGATAAACTTAAAATGACGTCGATGATGTGATTTTAACTGAATATTAAAAAGTGTTATTCCCGAAAATTTATCTTCAATACTTCCAGACGTTTTTTAACATTTTTTGAAGTCACTTTCTTTATTACACTGATTCTGAGACTTGACCCTAAAAAAGGTGTTTACAAGAGGCGATATGCTTTGTCCCCATCGTTTGTTGTAGTGTATTTGAAAAATGTCATTGTTCATTGTTCGTATTCAGCATTTCTTACATTCTTTATTGAATATTTTGCTTCCACCCCGAAATATTAGTGTGGTTTTGACAACTGAACGATTCTTTAATTATATTGTTGCTGTCAAGTTTTTGTCCGCGGGATTCCCGCACGCTTGATCAGCCTTCCCGAGAGACCTCCCATGCAATGGATGTCAAACAGATATGATAACATCACGTTGGAAATTGAGACTCATATAAATACAGATTCAAGAAAACTGCTCAAGGAAACAAAGTTTTGTTTTTGTTACAAGATTATATAAGAACTCTTTGCCTTATCTCACAGAATTATGACTCATGAAAGCACTTGTAGTTGATGTGACGGAACTAGCTAACTACGAGGCTGCGCTGGGCTACAGCAGTTTAATGACGTTATAACCTAAAGTGCCTTTGAGATTTCCGATTTCCGAAGTTTTTGTTATATTGTTCAGCGGTTAACTTTATATATAATCCCAGAAACGGTATATAGTAAAATATGGCTTTATTGACCTGATTAGTTAGCACTACAATAGCATTAATTAAATCTATAACACACTGCGACTGATTTTAGAAAGTGCACACGATCGAATAAGCGCACCCTTAATTAAGCCCCTCCCCACCTCAACAAAAATGTACTGGACTTGCCGTGAAATCGCTGTTTATTGTAACCGCATAATTCATTAATCGGCTTATATTACGTGTCATTAGAGTGCCGGTTACGTGAATGCTGGAATCGAGACTACTGTTCAATATTTTGCTTATAAAGACTGTATTGCGTCATGTTGCATGTTTGTTTTCACTTGAAGACAATGAATTTTCTTATAAGTTAGAATTTCTTTGCGGCTAAAGCAAAAATTCAATAACCGCCCTCCCTCAAACAAGCGCCCCTATTGAATAAGTCACCCCCGCCCCCACCCTCGCGCGAGCCCCGCGTGCCGGTTCAAATAAAAATGGGAAAAAAATCTAGATAACGGACACTTAAGCATGTTTTAATTGTGCTCGTAAATCAATCCAAAAAAGTTGCTCCCTAGAATTCCAAAACGTTGCTAGAAAAGCTGCCCACAATCCAAAGAGCTGCTACCAACATTTAGAAAGTTGCCAGTATTTATTTTTTGCAATTTAATCTATGATATTTCCCTGCTTCTTGATATATTTGCTATGAAATTGTTAGCTTTTACGTACACTATGTAAGCTGTAAACCTGTAATTTGGTCAAAATTTGCTCAGAAAAGCAAAGGTTGCTCAAGGTTGCTAAAACTAAAAAAGGTTGCTCAAAAGTTGCCGAGCACAATCGGGACATGCCCAAATAAACACTTATATTCTTTATCATCAGTGCGTGCACGAATTTTTCCCAGCGCTTTGACCTTTTTATATTTTGAATAAAATATGTATGAAATTAAAAACTAAAAAGACTCGAAAAGATTTTTTTTAAAAAATAGGAAAATGTTTTCGATACTGTTTTGATTTTGATAAAAAGCTATTTTCGACACTCGGTTTCGCGGGCAGGTTTTAAGGATGTGTTAATAGCTATTCAAATTTTCTTTCAAACTGACTCGGTAGTCCATGAGTACAGGAGCGAAAAATCAATTCTAAAAAGGACTTAATCTCATTGAATTTTTCAAGGTTTCTGATAATATTAATAAACCGGTGTATTTTTTAAGTAGTCTTATGTGTATGGATATGTAATGACGTTGATTAATATACAGCAACCTTTCTTTCCATTAAGAACCTTTGGCTTGGGTGATTTTGTGATCGATCGCACAAGAGCCGAGAGAGCGTGATTGAACCGAAGAGGAACAAGTGTCAGTGATTAATACTGTGCGTGCAAATCAGCATTGTTATTTAATTTTGCAATTCCCAGATTCCACACAGAAATGGAATAACTCACGAGCTTGTGTTTCGACTACGAAAACAACAAACTATAAACAAGCCAGAATTAGACAAAACGCAAGCTGGGAAAACATAGATAATTCTAAAGATAATGTTGCAGGCGGAACGTTCGTAAACAAAAACTCACAACTGTCTGTTCTTTTGAAAAAATATTAAAATGATATATACACTCCGGTAATATAGAGATGTGGCAGAATGAAGCTCGGAAGCTAGTTGGTAGATTTAGTTTTACAACTTAGTACGACGCTGATCTTTCAATTTCGTTACAATATTAGTCACAGTATGTACGCAATTATCGCTGGTACAGAGAACCAGACAATGCGAAAAGGATGAAGCGAAGAGTCCCCTTTCGGCTTTCCAGGAGTTTTATTATATCATGCTCATCACCGCACAAGCTGCGCACTGCTAGACGAGGTTGGGCCGCATGCATATAATGGCACCTCCGGCTGCCGCTAAACGGTCTATGTCTGACCATCATCATCATCATCATCATCATCATCATCATCATCATCATCATCATCATCATCATCCTCACCGTCATCACCATCATCATCCTCATCCCCATCATCATCATCATCATCACCATCACCATCACCACCACCACCACCACCATCATCATCATCATCCTCATCCCCATCATCATCATCATCATCATCATCATCATCACCATCACCACCATCATCATCATCATCATCACCATCATCACCATCATCATCCTCATCCCCATCATCATCCTCATCCCCATCATCATCATCATCATCACCATCACCATCACCACCACCATCATCATCATCATCATCATCATCATCATCATCATCGCCGTCACCATTATTATTATTATTATTATCATCATCACCATCATCATCACCATCATCATATCATCATCAGTATCATATCATCATCATCATATCATCATCATCATCATCGTTATGTATGTAAGTACGTATGTATGTAAGCGCAGGACGCAGTGAATGTCCTTAGGTTTAGGTTCAAGTTTAAGTTTAAAACTTAACTTGTTTCTATAATTGACAAAAAATCCATCAACCTACAAATAGCATAGCTAATCTAGGCAGATTGAATGGTAAATAAATTAGAAAAAAAATCCCCATAATTAAATAAGAAATTAATAATTATAATAGTTATAATAGCATCAGATATATTACAATGTAGTGATGAATTGAGTATATACCTCAAGTAAGACAATTTATTTAATTTTATACATATATAAATACAGTCATGTATATTCACACACACAGAATTTGTCCGGTAAATATCAAGCTAAAGATTTAAATATTAATACCATAAATTACTTAATTTATTGTTTCACGGGAAAGTTTTCGATCATTTCAGGGATTCCAACATAGTAGTATAATTCGCTTTCAAGTAATGAGAAAAATAACTTTCTAATTTCTTTTTTGAAAACCATTTTAGAAGAATTTGATAACAATAAAGGAATTTTATTCCATAATTTTACAGCTTGTGAAAAATTTCTTTGAAGATGACACTCTTGTATTCTATGAGTGAATATCACTTATGGAAGTGATTAACTTACATATATTGGGTGGAACATTTTGTTTTCAACGTCATGCATTAAGTTTGCAATCGCTTCAAAGTACATAATATTTAATGAGGGTATATTAGCTTTAAGAAATAGAGGAAATGCACTCTCTTTTCTCCAAGCAAAATAGATGAACATAAGCACTCATTACTATCCAGCACAATTCATTTACCTGTAATTTGTGTAATAAGGTTTCTAAGAGTAAAGCTGGTTTTAAGAGTCATTTACGTGTTTATAAAGGAGCAGTTAAAGAGTTGGCCATCTCCTGTCAAGAAGAGGAAGTCGTCATGATGTGTGTAAACAATGATGTAGTTTTCCTTTGGTCTTAACAATGATCTATATGCATTGTATTTAAAACAGCAACAGGACTCAAAAGACACTTGAGAATACACAAAAAATGGAACCCACAAAGTGACCAAATCAACCCTGTGGCGGTTATATCTTTCATCTGTCATTTATGCTAAAAAATAGGAAGAAGAGAGGCGAACTCAATTAAAGGCTGCGTCTCATGCACGGAGAGTCAGTAATGTTGCTGACAACAACGAAACATAAATATCCAGAAGGCAACCATCTAGGAAGATGGAGCAGTCAAAATGTACCTTTTTTATGAAATTTTCGCGACACGTTCATTTCGTGACGTTGAGGTATGCATATTTTCGACACGTTAATTTCGCGATCTAAAGCGTACGGATATTTCGCGATACGTCAATTTCGCGCTTTGGAGCTGTATGCATATTTTTCCAAGTCACTTTATTATTGCGTTTTGGAAGATATCATCGAACTGATGTCATTTTATACTAAATCAATTGAATGTATCTACAGTTTCCTGATAAAAAAAACGAAACGTTGGGACTGTAAGTCAGCAGTAACAACTGAAACATTTCTCATAAATGTCTAAAAGTAAGTTAGGACAAAAAAGGACACTGAATAATGAATTCACCGTTCGGTTTAAAAAGCAGCATTACAAAAAGTACTGACGCACAGGGTGAAATGATTATGGTACCAATTAAAAAAAGTGCAGAGGGAGGCAGTGCTCAGTTTTACAAGGCAGCCCACAAGATGTAGCATGCCACAGAATCGCAAAACAATGATTTAATTGTATATGTTTCTATAGCAGTTGTGGATTTTTTTGTTCATCGTTAACTTATGAGATGTCATCAAATTTCGAGTCGTGTTACGTTCACGACACTTTTCTCGCGTCACTTTCAATTTAGATCGCGAAATTCCGAAATTAAAGTGACGAGAAAATTTCATGTAACAAGTTATGCATAAATGTGTTTATTATTTACTTATGTATTTATTCATTTAATTGTCATTTAATTATTTATATTGTATTATTTAATATTAAAGTATTATATTGAATAAATGGTAAACATGCACAAACAATAGAAAACACACAATCACAAGCACAAGCAAAAACAAAATCACAAGAACAACACAACACCAGTCACAAGACTGAATTAACTTTATCGCTGCTCTCGGCAATGTACGTCGCTGGTCGTATATCCATTTTAAAATATCCACCAAAAATTTAGAAGCAGAAGATCGAGGGTCGAATTGGCGAAAAGGGAAGAAGATAGGTCTTCTAAAGAAAGAAACCAGACTTTTAAAAAATGGGGTACGTTTACACAAATAAAGCAAAAACTTAAACAGTTGAAGCAAAGATACAAAAATTTAAGAATAAACAAAGCATTCTCTATACTCCCGTCAACCATACTGTCGTTTGCATTCGTATATAAAACTATCCGGGTTTTCCCAGATTCCGGAGTTCAGTTTCGGAATTGTGCGGCTTACGTGGTTGAATAGAGGTTAGTTTAGCAGAAGCTCCACTACATGTTTTTTTATTTAAGAACCAGTAAATTTTGCCGAGGCTAATTGTTCTTAATTTTTTGGCGACTTCAACCTCAATTTGTTCTTATTTCAGTGAGCGGTTTTATATAACAAAAAAAAAAACAAGATAAAACATGGTACTGGAAAATGAAACGCCTTGCGCCACATAAGTATCGTACGGCTGAATTTAGAGACAAACTACCTTCATTGTTTGTTGAGCAGTCTTTACAGTGAATAGTTTTATCTGTTTTATGCTGTATCGCTAAGTTTTAGTCAATTTTCTACCACAAAAACTTTTCTTGTTGTCAAGCCTCAGCCTGGGCTTGTTCTTAAATTGTTCTTAAATTTTGGCAAATTTGAGCCTCGTTCTTTTAAAGTTGTTCTAATAAAAAAGCGCGTATATACGTCGTTCTGCTGACTACTTAAACTTTCACGCATCAGACGGAAATACGGCATTTCTTATCTTGCTTAACAAGTGTTATCACTCTGAACCAGTTTCCTGCTTATTGACACTTCGCATCAGCTTGACACGAAATACATGTAGTTCCATTTTTGTCATCAATATTACAATTCCTTCAAATGCCGTTTGTTGTTTTTAGCGACACATGAAATGATCAAAAGACACAACACGTTTTAAGTTCTAAAAAGGGAATTTTTATAAAAGGATCTATAGCTTTGAAAGTTTCTTAGTTTCTATAAAAAGGGAAATTATTAATCCCTTAAAGAATGCGCTCACGTCACAGAAGTCTCCGTAGCGAACACAACAGAATAATTTCTTGAAGGATTTTACACTTACATACCGCAGTCACAGTAAGGTGACCTCGGAACTATGCAAATACTCGATAGGTATCTCTTGTTACACGGAACGACAATGTATGCTTCCAAATCGAAACTTTTCCGTGCAGTCGAATGCACTTGTATAGCTATTTGAGTATTTCATGAATGTTGACATCTGCATCGCTCAAAGTCCAAGGGAATTATATATGCTTTGAGTTAAAAGCTTTGTATACTTTTCAATCAAACAAAAAGAATATTTACAAACATTGCCGACAATTTAAATAAATATCTATTTAATAATTTAGGAACTCTCTGATAGTTAGTCACATAATGATGAATATAATACTAGAAGTTTCTAACAGAAAGTGAAGTGCTGCGAGCAGAATTCAATGTGCTAAATTATAAGCTAGTGAAATGAAACTAAAAAATAATATATACTGTATATATAACTGCACAGAACAACGTTGTTTGAAATAGCTGTATACATTTCCCATTAATGTGCTGTAATATCGTCAACCTGCTATCAAGACAAGGAATGCACAGTATCCATTCAATTCACTGATTATCTTCATGCGAAAACGAAACACAAATTTGTAGACGATGAAGACCAAAGTGTTTTATAATTTTATCACACACCGAAAGCCCAGCTATCAATCATGATAATTGCCTTAATTTGACACGCGTTGAAAAATTTAATCTTCACTTGAGTTGCTCCATAAGTGATTTTACGGGCATAAAGTCAGCTACAAAGAAATCAGATTGACTCATGACATCACGTGACGTCACAAGAGGGTGCTTGTGTGTGTCAGCTACAAGAAACAACCTTGAGATTCATTTCCGATTCCTTTCTTGGTATAAAACTTTTTTTAAAAGCTTTTGCCTGAAACAAAACACTGCTGGTGGCTCTGCCCACGTAACTCTTACAATTGTGAGTTATAAACAAAAATTGACCCTGCTTTTTATAAATTTTGCAGGTTCGCTAAATTCTTGAATAACAAATCAGGAAATCTATTTAATAGTATTTTACGACATACGCCCTAATAACCAATTTTAAAACAAGATCAGAAGATATTTGATCGATAGATTCTTCAACCACAAAATAATCTTTGTGGCAAAATCGATGAACTGCTTTGAAAATTGTTTGTAACGACGGTTAAATTGGGACTTGTATGTGTAATCTTCGGCCGGCCAGCATTGTGTTACTTTTGCTGTCAAAACGACATGTCCGTACTTGTTTCAAATATAACAGATGTTAACATTCATAGAAGGAGATATTTGGCGAGTTACAGTTGGTGGAATATACAAAAAAAAGGCTAATATATATAATATAGACACGAATGAATAAATATTTCGGCATAATAATGACACCAAAGCACTGTATTAGCGAGCGGAGTTGGAAATCTCTCAAGATGCTTTTAGTTTTAGTAAAGAGCTATTAGAAGCACGCTCCGAACTGCTGTCTCCCACGGAGAAAAATTGTCTACATATACATACCTTGGTATTTCTGCAACAACAGGACTGATGCGAAAATGAACTACGGCGTTAGTCTTATTATGTTTCAACTTGAATCACAGTTAGAAATCACGCTCCCAAGACGAGCAAAGCGCCTGTTTGCCTGTGCGGTGAAATGAGGTCAATTTCTGTTAATCTTTGGACTAATATATCATTATATGTGATATTCTTGACAACAATTTGAGACGCCAACAGCGATAGCCTAGCGAGCCCCACCCCCCTGGGTCTATAATGAGAAGATACAATTCAGAAATGACATTTTGCTTCATGTTTCTGGAAATAGGATTTTTGTTCAAATTAGGATAGATAAAAAAATCCTTTTATCTGGTCAATGGTCAAAAAGATATCCTGTCGAAGAACAGGAGGTTAAATTCTGCAAGGGATTAGCTGTAGCCTTAGGGCTTTACAACACATCCGAGTAAAAAGTGCTAATTAAATGATCGCGCAGTGCCGTGTATAAATTATCACGTTTATTTTTTAAAAGTTGATTGTTTTTTCAGCGAGATGTGACGCCGGGTAAAGCTAGCGATAATAAAGGTCATCTGTAATTGCCCTACTTTTCATGCAGCAAAAATATGTATATATAAGGTTACTTATAAGCTTTGAACTACAATAATCAAACTGTTATTGAAAAGATGACTAAAGATTCCCTGCAACAAAACCATTTGATCTTATCTTTTTCCAAAACCAATATCGGTATATCTAAATAAACAAAGGAAATAAAATTTCCATGAACAGATCTTAAGTCGTTTAGATTCAATGAAACACTGCTTATATCAGTCTTGAAATTACAGAGTTTGTTTTTATCTGCTGTTTCAGTAAATACGATGTCAAAATGAGTAGTCAAGGAATATCTATCCTGTCCGTATATAATTTGATGTTCCATGGGCATTTTTTAAAACAAATAAAATAGATAAAAGATCGAGGTATATTTTTTTTTAACCGGATCAATTGTATCGACAACACAAATATTGAAAAAAAAATGGATAAATAAAGTCATTCATTATGTTTCACTGCAGTAGATAGAATTTTAAAAATTTGTTCCGAGTTTTTAAAACCTGCTATTTATATTCTATACTACTTGGTAGTCAAAGCGGTTACTATTAATGGGTAATGCTATCTATAATTCAGTTCAAGCAAGTGAGAGGTGCAAATCCCGATGAAACTCAGTATCTAAGTAAACAGTGATTAAGGAATCGCATTTACACGCTCTTTTATAAGAACAATTTTATATCAACGATATCAATTATCGCGAGGCTCAATATTGGCCAAAAGTTAAGAACAAGTTCGGAACAAGTTTAGGCTGAGGCTCGATAACTGGAAAACGTTTTCTGGTAGAAAGTTGACTGAAACTCGTAAATTACCTTAGCAATTCACCATAAAACACTAAAAGTTTTACTGTAATCTAGGCACCAAAGACTGTTCAACAACCTATAAAGATTGTTCACCTCTAACGACTAAACACAGCCGTACAATACAATTTTCCAATGCATTGTTTTTATAGCTCTATTTTCATTTTACTGATAAAAAGTGCTCACATTCACAGAAATAATAACACATTTTAAAGAAAAATTCGAGGCTCGTCAAGCAGCCTAAAATTTAAGAAAAATGAGCCTCGGTAAAATTGCTGGTTCTTATAAAAAAAAAAACGTGTGTGTTTCAACCCGTTTTACACAAACTATATGAATTAAAACTACAAGGCGCTATAACCCGAGGTGTTGCCGTGTGCAAGAAACTAACAATCAAAGACTATGGTGAACTCGTGAGTACATTGTTTGAAAAATTTAAACAACACGCTCTAGAAAAGCGTACACACTAAATATGATTTTTACCTTACAGGAATTTCGCTTAGTAAACCCTTGCAAGTTGTCGCATCAGGGCAGAGAATTGTTCACTTCGAATAAAATGCGTAGCAAAGTTTCCTACCGCATCAACTATATGGCTGCATGTACAAGTTTGCCATATCAAATACTGTCACATGGGTGGCGATAATAATGATCAATGATCCGCTAAATACTTTCGAACCGAAAAAAACCTGATATTTGGAAAAAAGACCGCTTTATTAATATTAGATCGTAAATTTAATTCGAGACGATGTGCATTTGTCGGTGTGTTTTGTGTCTGGATCGGATTAAATAAACAAATTCCACACTAATTAAGAGTCATTTTAACAGCACCATGCAGAATAGCCTCCTCACAGACGTTTTCTGTGTCAGTCCTTCCCAGTTCCCTCTGAAATTAATCTGGAAACTGGGAAGGACTGACACAAAAAACGTCTACGGGTAGGTTACATGCAGAAGGCTTCATATGCCATTTCACCGATTTCCTTCAAACTTTGTATGCAAACACAACTTGTAAACAAACTTTCACTGGTAAAATATTTCAATCTAAAGCCTTGTTCAAACTTGTGATATAAGCACAAGCACAAATACACGAAAACCCAAGTGTTAACAAGTGTGAAATGCTAAAATAAGCACAAGAACAAACGTAAGAAAAAGAAAAAAAAAATAAACATTTTCCTTTCTCTTTTCTGGTTCAAACTTGTGATATAAGCACAAGCACAAATACACGAAAATCCAAATGTTAACAAGTGTGAAATGCTGAAATAAGCACAAGAACAAACGTAAGAAAAAGAAAAAAAAATAAACATTTTCCTTTCTCTTGTGTTTGTGCTTATGCCAGTACTCGCCAGTGCGAACATCCGTGAAATAAACATAAACAAAGTAAACGAATCACATTCCACTTTGCACGTCGTATCTTTCTTTGTACTTATTTCACGTGTGCGAACATAATTCCTTATGATTATGCTTATGCTTGTGCCGCTGTGCCTATTTCACAAGTGTGAACCAGGACAGCCTTAACTCTTAAATACCGTTTACGAGATATAACCACCCCCTCCCCTCACACGGGCAAAATTTGTCACAAAACATCCGCTGTGAAAACATGCTGCTTTATGTGCTATTTGTGCAAAAATCGCTTTTTTAAAATGACGTTTATCATGTAAATCATAAAAATTGAGGTCAGGTTTATTTTATTCTCCAACTAGCTTTTCTGAACTTAGTCAAATTTCTGAAAGATTGAATGAATCTTTACAAATCACTCACTCATGCCCCTTATGCCGTCTGGCATGTAGGGCAGCAACAAAGGTACGCCACTCCTGCTTGTTTTTGGGCAGCTTCTGAATGGTTCCCCATGTGATGGAGGGTCTTGAGCTCCCCTTCCACAGTTTGACGCCAGGTATTCTTGGGTCGCCCCCGCTTCCGCTTCCCCTCTGGTGTACAATGAAGAGCTGTGCGCGAGATGTTGTCTTGTTCCCTTCTCAGCACGTGGCCGATCCATCTCCATCGCCTTCGCATGATGATGGTGTCCATGCTGTCTAGGTTGCAACGGGCAAGAAGATGTTGATTGGAGATGGTCTCGGGCCAGAACACGCAAAGGATTCTTCTGAGGTTCTTTGTGTGGAAGGTAGACAGTTTATTGAGGTCGCTCTCGGTCATCCTCCAGCATTCCGAGCCATACAGTAAGGTGGAAAATAGGCAGTTTTTGTATAGTTTTCTAATTCAACTCTAACAAAAATTACTTTTTTATGACAGATTGACAGCAGCTCTGCTGTACGGAACAAAGAGGTTTCACCTGCTGAGTTGCCACCTAGTTACGAGGAAGCGATCTCAACCGTGTGCGACCCTCGAGATATACGAGATCAACTTAATGGCTCAGGTGTCACAGTCAATCGGGACGTTGGTGGAGACCTCATAAGGACGGTAGAGCAAATTAATGATGCCAAAGTATTTATTGCTTGCTTAAGTGACCATTACGCAAGGTAAGTTTACGTGCATGTAATAATAGTTCACAGTTTGCATAATCATGATGATAAAAACGATTTCTTGTGATCATGAGTAAGATTTAGCATTAGTAAAAAAGATGAAATATGAAATTACAGAAAGAACTCACTCTTTTTTAGTGACGAGATCTGCCGTCAGGAGTTCCAGTACGCGAAGAAGACAGCCAAGAAAACTGTAATTCCTGTTGTTATTGGCAATTCATTCGACTGGATGATGACTGTTGTGGGTCTTCTAGTTGCTGGAGAACTTTACATTCATTTTAAGGACAAAGACATTCAAGACATGAAAATGAATGAGTTAATGAACGCGGTGAAAAAGAGTGTTCCACAGATTACACGTGAAGAGCAAATTCTCTCAAGTAAGTCATTCTTGTAATCCACAAAAGTTGACAGTTATCAGAACAAAATTTATAATTATAAAACCTACTTTGAGCATGATTACAATATTGTCATCAAAATTAAGGTGGCATGGTTGGCGCAGTGGCAAGATCTCTGCCTTCTAACCACAAGGTCCTGTGCTCAAACCCCGGCTCTGCCGAGTGTTGGACATTTGTGTGACCTCCTTTTCTGCCATAGTTGACTTAGCTTTCCATACTTACGAGTTAGGAAAATGAGTACTTTGAATTTCGAACTTTGAAATTTGAACTTTATTGACTTCAGTAATATAAAAGGTGTGCAATAATCAATTTAACCTGCAAGTAGCATAGAGCTAATTGAGGCAGGTCAAAAGTTAGATAATTGAATTAGCAATAATTATGTACTGCGCTCGTATTTAAAGTACTAGCTTCTATTGGCTAACCTTTAACGGATAGACGTTCTGAATCTCACCCGCTTAATACTACAGAAACGGCGGTGATAAACACCGGCTCCATGAGACAATTAGTCTCATAAAAGGATTTAGCTAACTGAATTAGGACTAAACAGCAATTAGGATTGTGACAGTGCAACCAGCAGTAATGATGGACAGCAGCGAGTGAAAAGTGACAGTAAACTGTTACAGCTTCTTGGAATTGCAAGATTAAGTTGTTTACAAAAAAACTACATATTAAAGCTAAACTGAAATTATAATTACAACTTAGCTAACAAAATGTGATAAAAGTTTATAACGCAGATATGGTTTAAGGTTTCTCTTAAAAGTCGCGATGCTAGCTTGACATTTAATATGGTTGCAAACTGTTCCAAAACTTTGGTGCACGCACTGAAAATGCTGCGTCAGCAGTAGAGTACGTGCTGTGCCCTTGATTTTGTTGACAGAGATATGAAAAACGTTGGTATACGTATATGAGATAATGGCGGCAGTAAAAAATTCATTCTTTGACAATAGTAGTTAGTTGAAACACTCTGATTTTAATCCTTCTTAGGTAACCAGCAGCAAACTGAAGCAGCAGCGCCAGTCAAGACAAAAGTGCAGGCACCAGATGTCTTTATAAGTTACTGTTGGGTCAATTCACACACTGCCCTTCAAATGAAGCAGGTCAGCAATAGCTATTAGAAAGTAATTTAGATACTCAGTACATGCATTCTGATTGGTCAATCAGCGTGCTTGCAAAGCTCTATGAAGCCCGAAAATGACGTTTGGTTGTCGCCAAGTTGTGAGAATTTGCAGTTTCATGAACGAAATAAAGCTGTACGCGCTTCGTATATCGTCTTTCTCTTTGTTAAGAAGGAAAATAATAATTTTATAAAAGAAATCAAACATGTTCTCCGTGCATTCATAGCCTGGTGAAAACTAGAAAACCTCGGCACAGTTTGTGAGATTTCTCGAGCAGGGTTTTCAGTGATCTGCTCTCGAATTCTCCTAAATGTTCACTGCGGTTTTCACCAGGTTATGAAGGCACGGAGAAAATGTTCCATTTCTTAATTATTCCAGTTCCGCGAGTTGTTATTACTGTACAACAGTTTTCCACATAAAACATTACACGGATATGTTTTGCTTGAGTTTTGGTCCGATAGCCTCGTTTCGGTGTATTTTCATGCATAGACCGCTGTACCACAATAACAAGTTACGGCACTGGAGTAAAGAGCCATTCATTTCACTTTCGACATTTATTATTAGAAGTAATTATTGTAAATAACTAGCTGCTATTCTATTGCAGCTTTTGAAATCGAAGCTATAACAGCAGGCACAAGACTGATTTCTCCATCAAGCTACCAGGTTGAATCATCTGGGAACCCGCGAGACTCCTTGGTGTTTTGGTATAAAATGCAGAGTATTTTTTCAGCTGTGGAGGAAAGTTTTTGTTTGCGATGCCTCCAAGTCAGTTCCCCCAACAGGACATTTTCTATTGGGTAACTCGACGTGTCTCTCAATGCTGTGTCGTGGGGTCGTCGCCCTGGATAATTTTTTATGACATTGTTGATTTTCGGGAACTTAACTTTCGAATCGGCTCCTAAAAGCTTTTTTTAATTATTTCGACTTCTGTAATGGCTCATTTTATATTCTCAATTAATGTAATAGAAAAAACGAACTTAGCCTGCTCGCAGGCGCTTGGATGTTTTTTTTAGAGCGGAGAACTCACAGGGCACGCGTTGCCGCCACCTTGGATTTAGTGGTGGCTCGCTCCCAATACCGCTCGACCACGAAACCCAAAATTGCGGCAGCGCGTGACGCCTATCCTGTGAGTTTTCCGCGCGAAAAAATGGCCCAACCGCCTGCGAGCATGCTAAAACAAACTAAAAACAATAAACGTTTTTCTTTACAAAGCAGAACCAAACTCCAATAAACTAAATGCATAGAATTAGTTACAAATTAAATTTCATGTTTACAGATCCCAAACTTAATAGGAAGCGAGTTGTCTGATCCAAGAAAAATTAAATCTGATCTCACCGATGCTGATCTTTCCTGTTGGTTAGACGTCGAAAAATTAGGCACTGCGGGCCAAGGAGAAGAATCTATGGGAATGGTGAGTCGTGTAATATGGCCTGCTAATCAACCTTACTTACAGTCAGAAACTAAATTGTTAAGGACGCTGCTCGCCCGATGAAATACGGCCGAGGGAGAGGTCGCAGAACACAATCTATGCATTAACTCACTGAGGGAGGAAAATTAATTCCGGAGCACCTGGAGAAAAACCTTCACAATTAGATTGAAATGAACAAATATCAGCCCACATACAAGCCCAGAATTCTACCTTGGGTCCGTAGAGGTGAGAGGATCCTGGGTCCGTAGAGAGGAGGAGACCCTGGGTTCGTAGAGGTGGGAGGGACCTGGGTCCGTTCAGGTGGAAGGAACCCTGGCTCCGTAAAAGCCGGAGGAACCTGGATTTGTAGAGGCGGGAGGAACATGGACCGCATCCGTGAAGGTGAAAAGACCCTAGGTTTGTAGAGGTGGAAAGACCCTGGGTCCGTGGAGATGGAAAAACCCTGGGTCCTTAGAGGCGGGAGGAACCTGGGTCCGTGGAGGTGGAAAGACCTGGGGTCTGTAGAGGTGGGAAAACCCTGGGTCTGTTGAGGTGGGACCAGAAAGGTGGAAAGACCTGGGTCTGGATATGATCCCTGACTTTCTCTTTCTAAAAGGATTGGTAAAATGGTAAACCTACAGGAAACCACAGTTTTTACATGTTTTTACCCATCGTTATAGATGCAAATAAAGGTTTTGCTGCAGATGAGTTTGGTCCCACCTTTGATGGCTGGTCAAAGCTTCCAGTTTCTTATTTAATATCTATCTATCTATCTATCTACCTATCTATATACATACACATGTGCATATATGTATATT
>JAOCNB020104223.1:0-11381 GCA_026546465.2 Palythoa caribaeorum | reverse complement strand
AGCGAGGCTAGTTGGGCTAATTTGAATGTAAACAAAAGAATATTTAAATCGCCGCCATTTATGAATAGGGTCTATAGGATGCCTTTGATTTCAGAAAAGGTTTATTTTGGAAAGCTCTTTTAATATTCAGTACTTCTCAATTTGTATCTCAGAAAGAGCGGACCGTATGCTAAAGAGTCAAATAAGTAAACAAGGATTCACCTATTTGGGTGACTTTGACTAAGGTCTTCTACTTGAAGAAAAAGGGGTGTGTGATTATTTGCTCAGAATTCAGAACGTTCAAAATTTCAAAATCCAGTTAGCGCCAACCAAGAGTTAAATTTTTCAACCCATTTCTTGTTTCCAACCTTACAGCGACTAATTTTAGCTGTAATTTTGGGATCAATTCTTTTCCTTAGAGAAGAAAGTGTCGTTTCAGTTTTAGCGTAACCTACGGTTAAAATTATGTGAAATAAAAAAACTTTTTGAGATGTATTTGGTAGAGTCAGAATCGCTTGCCTTGCGGAGGTACTCGGGATATTTTATTTTGCGGTCCCAGCAGTTCCACCGATTGATTTTACATATTGGCAAGGGACTGGGAAATCCGAGTTCAACTCGTCTCTCTTTCTTTTCTCTTTTAGTTCGTCTCTTCTGTTGTTGTGTTTTGTTCTTCTACTCACTGGCTCACTACTCTAATTGTAGTTGCTCACTCGTACATGTCCCTTTTATAGGTTTTCTGATGACTAATCTAATTCGTTCTTAAAATAGTTCCTCGACATTTTTGACAAGTAATTGTTCTTGGATCAAAAGAAAGTATCTTCTAAAATAAATAAGAGAAAAATATAATTTCTACATCGGAAAAAACCTGGTTTCGTAAGAAACACATCGGAATTGCTCAGTCTTTTGGCTATCAGAATCCTAAAATTTACGAGACAGGTTGTACAAGGGCACAACCCACTAAATCACTTAAAATTCTGCACTGTCTGAAAATTACATTTCAAGAGGCAGATAAACAATACGAGCGTCTCTTTGATAAACAGAAACTTTCCGCAGATTAAGGTGGGCAGTATTTGACAAAGTCTGACATTGAGAAATTTTAACTGTAATGGGTCAAGGACAGCACCCGGTAGGTCTTATAATGATATTAAAAATATCCCACGTGCTATTATATTGTTACAGTAAATCTCCCGACTATTTTTGTCACTTAACAATTAACCAGCTTTTGAAAAAGCTAACCCTGGAACTACAATAGTTACGAAACGGGAGCTAGAGAATCATTCAGTTTTGTTTCAGTTCAAGTGCTTTGTTTCTTTTATTTCAAATTCTTGGCAAATACTACACAATTGTGCTATCAATAACAGAGTTGTGAAATAAATTCAATGAAAAATACAATTTTTGACAACAAGCTGTTCCTGTCTTATTTCATGCATTACCAGCGATTTGCCTTTTCATTGAACGATTCTGAAATGCAAGAAGAGTAAAAATTAGTTTTTAAAACATATACTCCCAGCTAATAGTGTGCTCCTTTTAAAATTTGGTAAGAATCTATTGTTTAAGCCTTTAGGACAGATAAAGGCCGACATACCACACACCATCCTAAATCTTTACAATCGGGTCTTCAGTAAAGAACAAAGGTGTATTTCCCTCTAAAAGCTAAAAAAGTAGCTGGATTTGGTTATAAAAACAATTCCAAAAAGCAATGCAATGATTTGTGGAGGTAAATATTTCAAACTATTTCTGCGCTTGAATATTCTATTGTTAATTCTTATAAACCTCTTAGCATATTACAACTAGGGAGTTTAAAAACTACGACGGCAACTACAGCGATGACGGCTCAGAGAAAAACACATTTGAGTTACTCTATACTTTTTTCTGCGAATCAATAGGGCTTTATTTTCTCTGCCTTTGGCTTTGTGAACAGAAAAAGAATATAAGTTCCTCTTGAAGGTAAAGCAACTTACACTGAGAACATTTGTTATCACGTCCTCGTAGTCTCAAGAACTCTAAAAGGTCTTCACGTTTCTAGCGACATTTATGTGCAGGTGCTCAGGTCAATGCATTCTAACGTGCAACGATTGTGTTTACTGTTTTTTTGCCGCGGCCGGCGGTGTGGCCGTGCTCATTTCTAAAACTTCCTTAGTTAGTTTAGTGTTAATGACAGCAACTCAGCTAAATACGAACTCGCTCCTATAATGTCCTACCTTCCATATCTTTAGTTGTTTTTTCGTTTTCGCTGTATTCATTAGCGTTAAAGGTGTCTGTCGTTTCATGGTTAATCTCAAAATCTTTAGTTTCAATGTCGATGTTCCTGGTTTCACCTCCAGTGGGCTTGTTTCCGTTCTCAAAATCTTTGGTATTAAAACTTGACTCAGGATTCTCTTCCCCAACGATAGCCACAAGTTCTTTGTCATCCAAGGAATTGTCCTCTCTTGTCTCCAAAGGATTTCCTTCCTCACTTGGTTCCTCATTGTGCCAGGAATCGCGTTGGTTCAACATCTCAGTACTCTCGTCCTAAACAAAGAAGAGATGTTTATCAACTTGTCTCAGTCGGTAGAATTCTTACAAACCTATTGAATTATTGGAAGAGGTGATTATCTCTTGTTTCTGTAGTGTTAAGCGGACGAGAGTTATCGACTCCCCCTGGACGGGACACTGATCCATCGCAGGTTAGCCCCCAGCAGAAGCTGGTAATCATTTTACCGACCTCAGGAGGATGGAAAGCTGAGTTAACTTTGGCATAAAAGAAGGTCACACAAATGTTCAACACTCAGTTGAGCCTGAATATGAACCTGGGACCTTGTGACCGGAGGGCAGCCGTCATCTGATTGGATAACTCACCTCCATTGCATGCACCGACCGTGAGACAACACTGAATCTTATTTCAAAAGTACATCATGGCAGCGTAAAGGAAAATTAAAAAGTGAAAATGGTCTAATAAATTGCCTTGGCGTTAACTATGTGGAAGGATGGAACTATCAGTTTTTAACTATTTTATACGACTGAAACTGAACAGTAAAGTCGCGGCCACACGAAGCAGCAATGCTTTAGTAAAACCACCTATACCCCTCCGAAAAAAAGCGTGTAAGTTGGGGGGCGTGTAAGCTAGTTAAACCTTTTAAAGAATGGTTTTCCAATGGAACCTTGTCAAGATCCCTCTTCAACAATCACTCCCCCATCCCTTCCCCAAAAAATACATCGACAGCAATCTTTTACAGACTAACACTCACCGGTTCGCTATTTTCTCTGTCTTGCAAATCTCGTTTTGTTCTGATATAAAGAACGGTGTCCATAGAATCAGTTTCTACAACTGAGGATTGTTTCTTTGCGGCTAGAATAAAGAAAATTGACAATAAATTTTAAACATTTATAGTTGCAAACTTTTATGTTTTGAAATCTTATTTTAAAGTGTTACCTTTTAGTTTTTAGGCTAACCCAAGGTCTTCCTGTATGTTCAAAAAATGCTGTTTAGTTGTTTAAATGGAGGCGGTATTAACACACGGGCATTCGAGCGTTACGAACGAGCAAGAGATTTCAAATCCTGATGATGACTAACCTCTTATCTTGTAAAGTCTGTAATATAGAATTTATTAAAAAAATCCGCCTATAAAAACCCGATTTCTTGAACCTGTTAGGCTAAAATTATCCAGTTAGACCGAATTGTCCATCTTCACATAAAAAGTTTTAGCCTAGAGCGTGAAACAGGCTATTATATGTTTTTAGAAGCTATTTCATACACCGAATTCACCAATACCATAACTTAATTGAAATACAAATACATATAGGGTGTCAATATGTTTAGACTGAAGGTAATAAAAAAAGTTTCACTCGACACACTATCGAATACGCAAAAACTACATTGTTTGAGCAGTTAATTAAAAGTTCTTTATCAAAAAAGTAACGTAACTTCTGGAGAGTTCTATCAAAACAATTATTAGAAACTCGCCCTTAAATTCTATCGTCATACAATTGACAGAGTGACTCGAGCTGCGCCCTCGCAATTCTATCAGCCGATGGAAATATCGAGGTCATATTCTAATTGTTAAATATAACTTTTCATATTACCTACCTGTGGATGGATGCCTTAAATTCGGTGTAGAGGCCTTTAAGGTATTTGACGGACGACTGCTTGCTGGTATCTTTGACGGTTTGCCTACCAAGGACGACTTTATCGCCGTTTTCTCACGAGGCTTGTCCGATTGCGATTTCGTTAGAGACTTCGACGAATCTTCGTCAAGAGCGTTAAAGGTCGAAGATTCAGTGGTTAGAGTTGTTGGTAGTGTAGAAGACTGGCTTCGTTTCACTGAAGCAGTTGGCATCTCCCCACAAATTCTGTCCTTCAGAAATGGAACACGAGACAAATACAACAATACTTCCTTGTCCCCTGGAGTCGCGAGTCCTTTTCTTGCTCGGTCGATCACATTTTCCAGAACTCTCTTTAAGAAATTGGTACCCGAAGGTCGCTTTCCTAACGGAATTCAATACAGATGCCAATAAATCTTAAACAGATTTTACAAGCAGATAGTAATGTAAACATGACTACAACAACTGGGTTTTAACTGTTGTTTGTTGCAAACTCAAAGAATGACGTTGAAATTCCTCCTCTCCTTATCAGGCGTCGAATTTTAAATACGTGAGACTCTCAGAGAATGCAGCCTCTTGTCGTGTTTCTTGTCCATTTTCTTTTCAAGATGTGAAAATATTTTAAAGAAAAATCAAGCTTTCACGCCAATGTGACGCTTGACTGACGTTTGTTAACTAGTCAATTGTACAGTGTGAATGCAATTTCCAAATGAAAAATTTGGTCGAGACAAAAGTTTACTCATGGTATATGGCCGGGCCAAACAAACTTCGTCAGCGTAGTGCGAATGTGCCCTAAAACTGCCGGCCTACATCGGTTTGAATATTGTATGTTGTTTCTATTTAACAGCTTTGAATATATAAACTTTCGTGTACCTTATTATTTTCATGCGACATTGAATTCGCGAATTTGGAATAGAAATAGTTAAATTTCGCGATTTTGACGAATTACCGTTATTCAAGGTAATCAAATTTGCGAATCAAGTACTGAACTGGTGGTTGTTGTTTAAACTGCACCATTGGTCATTTGGTGTTGGTTAAGAGTTCTAGTCAAGTTTTTTTATCTGAAAAGATTTCCTTGTTGTAGAGTCCGAGGTTGAACTTGTTCTGAATTCAGTTGATAAACTCTGACCAATTTGAGCCTTGTTGTTATCAAGTTGGTCTCTATACATGTACAGTTTGTAGAATACCCGTGTAGATACGGACTGATGTAGTTACAAGTGAATCAGTTACCTTTTTTATGTCCTTCAGCTCGTTTATCTGGGAAACCACGTGTCTCCAAAACGAGAATGAAGCAAATCAAGATACACAGCTTCTTCATCATGTTGATTTTTGCAGTAGTCTAAGACCAGAGTGAAACATGGAAACATTCAACATGCATTTTATATACATTTCAGTTGAAACGTTTTATCACCTTGAGATTAAAGTCACACCAAAGCGTACCCAAAACATAACACGATTAACACGATTTACTTTTTTATAAAACAAAGTTGCTAATAATTCATAATTAGCGATTGTTGTAATTAGTTAGGATTTTTGTCAGAAAATTAAGCTTGTCTCAACTTATTGATGGTATAATTTGCCATTGTAATTTGGCTCTTTGTGAACTAAAGAAATTAAGACGCTTTTGCACCTCGAGTATTTCTAATTATCCCTTGATTGTTTTCAAAAAGGCGCTGGCAGTTTTATCTGAACGCAAGTATTTTTTCCTAATTAGAAGCCAATATACACGGATATCATGCTTTCCAACGCAACACCGTGGTGTTAGAAAGCGTTTTCATTTCGATTTGCAGCATTCCTCTGTTGTCACGGACAATAGACTTCATATCTGGTCATACACGCGCTTTTTAATAAGAACCAGTAAATTTTGCCGAGGCTCATCGTTCTTAAATTATTGGCGATTTCAGCCTCAATTTGTTTTTAATTTGTTCTTTATTTCCGTGAGCAGTTTTTAATGAAGAAAAAAACAAAATAAAAGAAAGTATTGGAAAATGAAACGCCTGGGCGACACATGTATTGTACGGCTTAATATAGAGGCGAACTACCTTCAATTCATTGTTTGTTAAGCAGTCTTTACAGTGAATCTTTTTATGCTTTATGCTGAATCGCTAAGTTTTAGTCAATTTTCTACCACAAAAATGTTTCTAGTTATCAAGCCTCAGCCTGAGCTTGTTCTTAAATTGTTCTTAAATTTTGGCAAATTTGAGCCTTGTTGTTCTTATAAAGTTGTTCTTATAAAAAAGCGTGTGATGAAAAAAGATCAGCAATTTTTTGGAGGAATGTAAGCCCAAAAACTGCTGGTACATTTAATAAAAAAATTGTTTGGCAAGCTCACTAATAATCTCAATCTCTTGATTGTTTGGCTAAGAAAATTTCTTTTACAACTTTTTGTAGAATTTACTTTTTAAAGGGAAATTTAGAATGCCGGGTACGCATTGAATACCCAATGTGGAGCATACAAACACGGCCGCATTTTTGGCGAGGGTTTAGGAGAGGTCTGAGCATCGGGTATTTTATCAAAGCATTCTGAGCAATAAATCATCTTCTGCAAGCTAGCTGTAAGATTACAAGAAAGTCATTACACAGTTATTAGCATAACCAGTGAAAAATACAGCCCAGCGGGTATTTTGAAAAATGAGCAATTCTTTCCAAATACAAATATTAAATACTAGTAAATTTTGTACGCGAGTGTTCGATGTTTTAGCACGTACAGACGTGGTCTACCTGTGGTTTTCTTTGCAGTTCTCCGCTGACCGTCGAAGAGCCGTCTCGAGATGAGATGTTCTTTGACTGTTTGGACAGAGTGTTAAACAATTTGTCGATTATGTAGTTTGTATGGCAATTCTTACCTAGGCAAAAACCTAGTTGGTTTACACATTTTTCTATCATGAATGCTTTGAGTGCTTGAGAAAGATCGTGTAGAAAAACAACCCTTGTTTTTTGCAGTCCGCCATCTTGCAAATCAGCTGGCATTGCTTTTGCCTGGCCAGAAATCAAGATTTTGCAAACTATCCATTTTAACCTGGTTAAATGTTCGTCACATTTATCTGAACCGAAATCATTATTGTCGGTTGTTGTATTTATTTGATTTTTATACTTGGCAAATGTTATGCAAGGAGACGACGTGGACGAAATTTTCAAGTCGTGACTGAAGCAGAGTATTCGACCGACCACCTACGTGACAAATCATGACAGAATCACGAGAGTTCAGGTGAGTAAGTTTTAAGTTTTGCACTCTCTTCATTGTGTGAAGAACAATCATTGGACCTACTGCAAAACAAGAAGAATAATTCCTCTGTCTTAACTCGCGCAAGCTCGTTCAAGCTGCAAACCTGATATAGGGTTGTTTGTTTCGCCCATAACTCGTTCCGCGTATTGCCTGTTCGCCCAATCTTAGGTCGTTTCGCCCGGTATTTGTTTCAAGTAAAAAAACAAATGTAAGGGGAACTCATTATTATTATATTTAAACTTCATTGTGGTCGTATCGGCAATTTTAAGAAACCATAAGCGTAAAGTTTGAACTAAAAACAAATCGAAATCCGTTACGAATGGAGACCAAAACGGTAACCTTACTCGACAACCAGCGCGATTCCAACTTCATTTATATCAAAATTGGAAATTTCACTGCATTATTGTCAAAATGACAAATTAGTCTGTAAATAACTTTTTTAGTTAGGCTAGAAGCTTTCATTCCTGTCCTTAAAAACATCGAGCGAAACGACCTAAAATATATGACCAAAGACTGGTCGAACAGCGGTACCGGGCGAAACCACTTCCGGAGCACGAGATTATTTTGTAAATATTTTTATTGTGGTTGAAATTTATCCTTAGTTAAACACGTAGTTTCCTTTGTTCCAGGCTATGGTAATGTGTGATAATAGAATGGAAACATCAATGTGTTTAATGTGAAAAAAATGCATAACACAAGAACTTCCCCGCTTGAATACCACCATTGTTCACCCAGATACATTCTAACAATAATAGATTTACTTACTTATGCAAAGTTTACGTAAGGCCAAACAAAAAAAATTGTGTGTTTCCTGTTACTTGCTTCAAAAATTTTGGGTAGGTAGGACTAAATTTTTATTTTTTTCAAATAGTTTTATTTTCATTTACATTTTATGCATTTTATGCACATTTTATGTTTCTGTTTTTAATGTTTCCAAGCTTTAATGCACCTAAAGCATTGCCTGAATTAGAAATACTGACACAGATGTTTTAAAATTGAAGTAAGTTCAAAACAAAAATCCAGAATTGACACTCAAAACATTTTTCTACAAAAAGAAACAATAGACCTAATCTGCTGCCCTCAATGTTTTCCCAATACAGTCCTCTTGGGAAATGAGGTTAAGTAAAGAATGGTTGTGGATTATGTTTAGTCCATTTTATAAAATAACCAAATTAGCATGCATGCCGTGATTGATCAAATACCTAATGTTTATTGTACTTGTAAACCACAGCTAGAAATTTTGCTCCTGATGGTGTTTATTTTAAAGTTATATATATATAAGCAATAAAACATACTTTTGTATGGGTTTACTGGCATAATAAAGCACATGGGTGTTGGGAGAACTTGAGAAAAGCTTGTAAATCCCGAGCCAGAAGCTAGGACAGGAATGATAAATTTTGTATCATTTATTGAGCCAAAGAAAAATGTGAAAATTTTGCAGCTCCTTATTTAAAAAGTGTTAGACTCTAAGGGTAAACATTACTGATATTTACTAGGTATGTGATAAGTTAAGTATGTGTTGTAGTGAAACTATTAGATACTTACAGTAGAAATTATGGTCAAATTCTGTTGAATTCTGTTTGATATAATTTTATACATTATTGCCTATGAGCCAGCCGAGCGAAGACGTGAGGCTGGTGAGGTGGCAGCATTATAGAGCCGTGTGAGGTATTGATATAGGTGGAAAAAATCTCGAGTGATTTGGAGAGATGTAATGTAAGATTTTATCACATAATGCCAAAGAGGCTTATTGTCCTCCAATGGTCCAGCTTCCGTTTTGGTGATAATTGATGCAACTCAGCTAGCACTGACAGATCTCGGCATCATTTCACACCTACTGAAATTTTTTTCGCACACTAAGCTTCTCATAGCAAGCCATTGTACACTTTTTCAAAAACGCCTTATTTAATTGGTATTACATTTTTCGTCACAAGCAACATTTTTCTTAAGAGGCCATTAACAAAATGTTCACAAGGCAACTTGTGTTTTGTGCTCATTAGCACTTAGTGAGAGCTGCAACTAGTAAATTATTTATTATTAAAAAATATAAATACAAGCTGATATGCTAAAGTTGGCCTTTTGACAATCACATTATTTGGTATTTTTATGAAACTAAACATTTTCTGAGGCAAATGTTTGGGAGAATTCAAGAGCAGATCAGTGAAAACCCAAGATGCAGTCAAGGAGTTTGCATGCTTGAAACTTCTCACAAACTTTGCCATGGTTTTCACGAGCATTTGAAGGCAGTGAAAAATGTTTGATTTCTTTGATAACATAATTAAACAATGATCTACAAAGCATAATTACCTTTTTTCATGTTATGAAAGTACAAATTGTAGGAGCCAGTAAACTTCAGGGTTCGCACGCACCTTGAAAGTCTTTGAATCTCAAAATAAAAATTCAAGGCATTGAAAGTCCTTGAAAATTGAAGTCAGTGCTGGAAAGTCCTTGAAATTTGTAGCTAAATTCATCCAACTTAGATTCTAGAGTGTCTTATATGAAAATATATGCTACTGGCAGAAACGTAGCAACACGTAATAGTAAATGCACAAATAAAAACGATTAATCCTTTGTTTTGCAGTGCGTGAAAACCTTGAAAAATGGAAAATATGTCCTTGAAAGTCCTTGAAAAGTCCTTGAATTTTTAGTCCAAAAAGGTGTACGAACCCTGCAAAGATCTCGAGGTCATACGACGCAAAATGCTTTCAAAACAATACAGTGGCGTCAGTGTGAGGTTGATTGCTTTAAAAAAAACCCAACAGTTTGTGGATAAACCTAAACAAATCAGACAAATCCGCTGTATTAGGAAGGACTGCAGTCCGAAACGTCATTTTTCTTTACTTTCAACCGTGTTCAACTTAAAAAAAAATCATCAAACTGACACAACATCCGATTTTATTACATTCACTGTTTTTGATAGTTTATTTGTTAGCAGACTATTACAGTTTTATGATATTGACTTTGAATGAAACCTGTTTTATTAATTTTATAAAAACGTTAACCATGAGTAATATTCAGTGAATGTTTTCATGCAGGTATCAAAAACGGTACTTCATGGACCTGATGAGGAAATCATTCAACATCAGCAAAGGACGGGAGTGAAGATTCTGTAGGCATAAAGCCAAGCTGTTACCCTTAGGTGGCAAATAAATGGGAGATGAAGCTTTATTGGAAAATCTAATAAAAGGGTTAGGGAAACCCTGGAAAATCTAATAAAAGGGGATGGGTATTTCCAAGAAAATCTAATAAAAGAGGATGGGTTTTTCCTACAAAATCTAATAAAAGGGGATAAATATGGCCTAGAAAATGTAATAAAAGGGGATGGGTATTTCCTAGAAATTCTAATAAAAGTGAATGGGAAATTCCTAGAAAATCCAATAAAAGGGGAAAGGGAATTCCTGGAAAATCTAATAAAACGGGGGATGGAGACTTCCTGAAAAATCCGTACGCTTCGCGTATCCACGCCTAAAAAATCCACTGACTGCGCTTAGCATTTAATATCTTGATGGATGATCACATTGATCGAAAACTTTTGCAAAACATTTTATAACTTTTAGCATCTTAAAAAGAAACAAACCTATTTTTGTCCAAAGTAGAAACGGTTATTAATGTATGTAAATAACATGCTGATATAAGTGCCTGCACACCAGTTTCGGAACAAAAGCACGTAGCTTCTACAGAAGATCTGTGGAACTCCCGCTATGATTGGCTTAAACAACAACAGCCGAGAAACAACTCGCGCAACGATTGGCTTACTCGAAAACAATCGCTGTTGTTAACTTATGTTACGCTCAAATCGAGATTTTTTCTCTCTGGATCTCGTATGCACGGTGATCTGTCGCCTCGCAGTCCTCATCTTCCCCTCGAATAGTTTGTTACAGGACTGTACGCAGGGAGGGTACGATAAGTGTGTACGCTTACCCCCTGCCCCTTCCCCCACAGGATTATTTCATTCAGTCTGAATACTAAAATTTCCCAGGGAGCATTCCCCATGATTCCCAAGGTCGCTTGCTCGCACCTCCCCACAAAGATCCTTACTACATCCTGCATTGGCTATAGCAAAACATAGAAATATAACTTTAACCCTACCAGGGCT
>JAOCNB020104142.1:0-11382 GCA_026546465.2 Palythoa caribaeorum | reverse complement strand
ATAAAGGTATGTATCGGGGACTTGCTCAAGAATGGCCATCCACCAGCGTACAAAACCAAGGTTGTACTCGTAAATTGTAAAACCGAAGATATTTTCCTTGCGTAAATAACTATATTGATACAAAGCTATTCGGCTATTCGTAGCAGTAAAATCCGCGATAACAATTTACTCGCAGGGTGTAATGGGAAGTCGCAGTTGAATTACCTACCATTATGATACAATTAAAAAGGCTTGGTTCTTTCTCTGTTGTCCTCTATATTTTTCTTGTGATGCGTGAATGTGTATTTTTAGCTTTGGGTGAAGCGTGATTGAGCGTTTTAGTTACCCGTGATTCCCCAATCTATATTCACCACCTCGTCCCTGTGCTAACATCGTTTTTGGTTTAATTAGATTGAAAAAACAATGTTTCAAAAAGGAACTACATGCCATTGCCAGTTCATTATTAGGAATTTATAGGCAACTTTTTCAGTATACATATAAAATTGTTTTACTATTTTTGGTGCATTTCCTGTGTGAAATACTTTAAATACGAAAATATTCGAACGATTAAATTTTCGTGCCAAAAAAATGGTCTGAAAATTTAATTATTCAAAAACGTTTACTTCCGAACATTAAAATGTCCAAACGTTTTAAATCATGCTTAATTTTAATTACTGACCTAATAGACAAGATTTGGAAGACCGATGTGGTCAGGAACTTATTCTAATAAATTTAAAGTGGTTTTACTCGGGTTCATAACCTTCCAAAACAATGACAGTGACAAGTTGAAATATGCCGAAAATTAATTCATAATTTTTTTTGTCTGAAGTTTAATGTCCGAAAATTGAAGGTCCGAATATTTTCGTAATTAATATAGGCCGTTTTCGAAATATGCTCCATAGTACAGAAAAGAAACCACCAAATCGAGGCTAGTTTTGTCTGTGATCGACGGAGCGTAACGTGCTATTAAATGCAGTAAAAAGTTTTGTAAGTCTTGGAATCAGTGTTGTGACTTGCCTAGTTACCAGGCCTCCTTTTGTGGGGGATTGGAGCGAGTCTGGTTTGACGTGAGGATTGCGTAAGACTCCCGAATCATTTTCTCCTGTTTCGTGAGCATTCACTTAAAAATAAGTTTCGATCACTGCCAGTAGCGTATACAAAAACAAAATTTCTTCAAATCGTCTTTGATAAATACCTTTTTCTTGCTGTCTTCTGCGGTCTCTCTCCACCTGTATCCTTTCATTTCTTCTCGTCTCCATTTCTTTTCTACGTATCTTATCATTCCGTCTGAACTGCACGAGGCCTTTTAAGGCGCGACCACCACACGAGTCCGGTCTCTCGCACCTAAGGCACTGCACCACGTGTTGCCCATTTTCTTCACTAAATTTATGTTCTGCAGATAGAATTATTCCATGGGGACACTCCTGAAGGATAAAATAACATCGGTACGAATCTCACGGTTTTTGTAGGGCAACATATTAGTATTCACGGAGCGAATTAGGAATTGGGCTCCAAGAATGGGAAGATAGGAAACTGAATTTTTGGCGCAAGTTGTCGGGGATAAGTAGCGGGGCATGCTCCCCTGAAATTTCAAAAGTTAATATCTTCTGAAATAGCAACAAAGTCTGGCCTTTCGGTAAATTAAAGGCCCTCAAATTCTTATTTTTTTCAAAAATTATCCAAACTACGTTATGTTTACTCTACGCTCTTTAAGTTTTAACCTTCGTGATACTCTATCGAAATGAAAAACTACTTGTAATTTTTCAGCAAAACAATAGAGTTCCTAAACAAGGAGAGTGATGGCGGTTTAGATACAAGCTATTGTTCATAACATTAAATTTAGTATTATATCGGTCTGGTTTTATAAATATAGTGTAGATACATGTTGTGTTCGTATATACATCAGAGGTTTAAGATGGTTAAACTAATCGATATCGGAGATTTTCGGGCCTGAAGCAACTTTTGCAAACACAGAAAAGTATTATAAATTTACAAATTTACCTTGGGCTTTATTTTTATAACGCTGTTATTCTCAGTTTGAGTTTCACTGCTGCTTGAATCCGATAGTTCGCCAGGATATAAAGGACTCGTTCTAATTAACTGTGGTTTTTCTATCTCAGTGTTTAATTCAATTTCGGCTCGTTCATTCCAAGACGTACAAACAACACAGTTTCTGCCTGTTGGTATTTCTGCCACACTGCCCGAATACTGAGAATTATTTCGGCTACCAATATTGCTTTTGCTCTCTTTGGATTTTAAAAAGTTCAACGCCATGCGTCCCATTGAAGAAAACGCCCTGGGATTTCTTCTGATCTCGTTTGTTTCAGTTCTCAGTCTTTTTCCAATATTTGGCAAAGAACTTTGCCTTTCGTGATCATAGTCGACGTCTTGTTCTTGCAGTCGATTGTTGATAGCGCCATCTCTCCAATCTCTCTCTTCATCCGTAGTAACACTGAGATTCTGGGCAGACCCCAACGATATTGTTGCTAGAGAGGAACAATTGGATAAGCTCTCGATTTTTAAACTATTCGCATTGTTATCGAGACAATTAGATATGCAAGTATGTTTTGTAAATTGCTTGAAGTCTCCCCCAGTGCGTAAAGACGGTTGATAAAAATGAATTTGCGAGGATGAAAGTAATATATGTGGGCCGTCTGTCGCTGCAAAAGTAGAATTTTCTTTCCTTGTTAAAGAAATAACTTTCGTTTTTGACCCACAAATCCAGCAGGAAAAAAACTGCCCCATTTTGAATGTCTATACTGCGTCCACATATTGCAGTCTCCATGCGTATTGATTTGTTGGTTTTTCCGAAACGTTCTTTGTCTACGTCACAAACAGCGCAGGTTGTGTCATAATCGCAAAATGGGAAGGACAACATGAAGCCTACCAGTAGCACCGGAAAAGCCTATTCTGCCTATTTATATATGTGTTGTTACTCACTTGTAATACTGCACTTTTAAGTTCAAATTTTGCAAAATAATAAAGGGGAGGCCTTTTTAAAATTTTGACTTGGCAGCTGCACGCGCAAGGGACTGTAACAATTGTGAAACGTCGCTATGAGTTGTATTTGAGTTCCTTGTTAGAAACATCTTACTTTTTATCATTTGAAATTCGATTGTCTTCTATCTCAAAACCTTCGGCTATTAAAATATCAAGAGCGTTGCGTGAAAAAAAGCGTACAGTTACAAAGAAAACTTGTAATGATAAAGTATGGAAATTAGTTTAAAATAAAAAGAAACGGAGCCCAGTCCTTAACTCGTTGCCTTTCGGCCCGAGTAATAAATGTTATATGCCTCGGTAAGTAAAAAAACTGAGATTGTATCATGAATGATTTTTCTCTGAAGAGCAAAACTGATTTACAAACTCAAGGTGAATTCTACCTATGTAGCGATAAAATTTTTGCAAAAAACTTGTTCTGACGTCATTTGTATTTCGTTGACTGTATGGCCGAGTGGGCACTGGGTATCAATAAATGGTTGCCAGATCAGAAAGGTCGCCAGCTAAAGAATGTTGCCGGAGGGAATTCGTTTTACGGAATATAAAGAAGTTATTGACGTTTGTCTTAAAATTGCAGCGCAGAATAAGAATATGTTGTAATATGGAAACCTCAAGTTTGTTCCAAGTTTTCCCTTTTATGTCCGAAATGGCTTCACTTTGGTTCCAAATGGTTCAAGGACTGCTTCGACCAGATACAGGTAGTCAGTGCAGCTGTCGCGCTGTCTGTCACGAGGCTGTCCGTGCTTTTATAAACATTTCTATCATTTTAAAAGAATTCTGTTTACCAAGGCGTGATGTTAAAGAGCAACACCTACTGCATGAACTTGTCTGGACACGCTGTATCATTTTAAGCGAAGCCAATGAAAGTGACTGGTATGTGGTAATGACGGCATTATGCACAGAGTTCACTTTTAATTTGAATATTTATGAAAAAGTTATCAAGTCAAGAAATGAATGAAATCTTCTAAATGCAAATTAAATGCATTCAAAACAAAATCTGACAGCCCAATGGCAATCTTGCCTTTGTTGGCGCGAGTATTGCCAAGACAAATGACCTGTTGATCGGCGTCTCGTAATAATTTATATATTTTTTGAAAGCGTCAGTTAAAGGTTACAGCTTCGGCGTCTCAATACAATATTGTTGGTTGACAAATTTTACTCGTTTGATCTTTGATCTAATTTTTGAAATATGGACGCACTTATTGAGTATTTTTCCATCGGTGCGAGAGATAGCGAGCATTCTCTCTTCGATGAAATCAACGTCATCACTGAGTTGAGAGTGGCCGTCAAAGTTTATTTAATTCTGGTACATTTATTTTGCCTAATTTTACTGTTGTTGGTCATCAAGTTAAAGAACAAAGGTCGCGTTTTTAAAGCAAAGGAGAAGACGCTTTCTGTCAAATCTATGCTGGTGTCGAATGGTGATGTGACATTAGAAACGTGTGACTGGGTGAACTCAACCTTTGAGTGGTTTTTTCGTCACTCTCTGACTCATCGTACACCAGCTCTCATAAAATTCTGGATAAAGGCACTCAACAGAAAACTATGCAAAGATCAAAAGGTATTTACCAGTTTGATACAATCTTTTATTTTTTTATTCCTCGTATTCGTAAAGTAGTTTAAACCAAGAGGTGTTTTATATTTTTTGCTGCCAATTGTAAAAAATAGAACCAGGAAACAAGAAGTTGAATCTTTTAGTTGACGTGACTCATGAGTTATTTTTTGTTTGTATAATCTTGCTTTTTTTAGATTTTTTAGATCTTTTTCAAACGTGACGCTTATTAGCTTCTGACATGATGAAACAGTTTATATAAATAATTTATTCTATTTTGTCATTCATGTTTCATTTTATTTAAGTTGTACATTATTGCTTAATATAAAATGATATATTTATTTTTTGCTTTTACCTTGTAAAAACAGTTTTCAAAATTTCTACACCAAATAACATGGGTTTTGTTATTCAGAAATTTCTCTTTGTATAATGGCAGCTACATTATCACACAACCACCTGCTAACTCCATGGGAGATAAAACTTCCTTTTAATTATAATTTTTGCACAGCATCAATTTCCCTAAGTTTCACAAATAAACAGCAAGTAAGGAGTTGTGCTGTTCCTAAAATATTTTATAGTTTTGATCTGATGTATTTGTTATATTAGTTTGTTATCGTTCTCAGTTTGTCACTGAATCTATTCCAGACCTATAGAATAGAAAAAAAAACTAAAAACTTTATAACATTGTAGCTGGGGTGATCAGTGAAAGACATAATAATTTTTAAAGATCATATAAGTGACTAAGAAAGCTTTTAAAATTCATCAAATTTTTAGCTGCTAAATTACTGCAATTCAGTGGCTGAAAATCATTCTATTGAAGAAGGCAGTAGATTCAAGGGATTTTAAAAACCTTTTAAATCATTTGTATTTTTCAAAATATATCTTTTTATAAAATAAGACTTTTTATTGTCATCTAGGAGGTTTTAAAAAATAAAACCAATCAATCAGTGTTCTTATTAACAAACTTCATTTAAACATGAATGTTTTTAAATTAGTGCAGCTTGAAGGGGCTTTAATAGACTATGGTGGTGAGAGTTGATTATGATTCATTCTCACATACTCTCATGAGGATCTATTACCAAATGGTCAATGAGAGTTGGAGAGTTGACTAACATTCATTCCCACATACTCTCATAAGGTCAGGGTTCAAAATAGCAGCCGGCTGCCGGCAATAGTCAGGTGATTTTTTGACCTTGCCGGCGATTTTTATTTACACAACATAGTTCAAGATGGGGTTATTGTCTCAAATTGATTTGGGAAATTGGCTAAATATTTACATAACAAAATATACTATGAAGTAAATATGCATTGCATGGACTTGTAGGTTAGTTTTATATACCCCCCTTGCACTTGCAAGAAGAATATTTTACCCCAACAACAGCCGGAAAAAGTTTTGGACCAAATAAAACAGTCTATAAATTAAATAAGACAGACTTCCTGAACGTTATTTTGAACCCTGAAGGTTGCAATCATATGGTCGACAGAGCTGCAGAGCTCGAGGGCTCACACAGTCAACTGGTGCCTAGTTCCTTGTTGCATGCAACTGGTATAAACTGACTGTAAAACTCTCACCAACTCTCATTCACGTCACTGGTCAGATGGTAAATAACTCTCATCGTGTAGCTCAGTGGGTAGAGCATCTGACCGGTAATCAGTGGGTCATGGGTTCGATTCCCGATAGGGACTTAGAAGTTTTTTCTTCTGAGAAAAAGAAGCTTATGTCAACACAAACATTTCTTCTATAATAAATTCCAAGCTGAAGATTTATACAACTCATCAAATCTCTAGCAAAATTTCCAAAAATTTTGAACATGTATGCTTAAAGTGAATGACGGGGGCATGGTTGGTGCAGTGGTTAGATCTCTGCCTTCTAACCACAAGGTCCTGGGTTCAAACCCCGGCTTATCCGAGTGTTGAACATTTGTGTGACCTTCTTTTCCGCCAAAGTTGACTCAGCTTTTCATCCTCCTGAGGTCGGTAAAATGAGTACCAGCTTTTGCAGGAGGCTAACCTGTGACAGATCAGTGTCACACTTAGGGGGAGTCAATGACTCTGATCTGCTTAACACTACAAAAACCAAAGATAAGCACTGGCTCCAATGAGTCACTTAGGCTCGTAAATGGCTTTAGCATAGCAATCTGACTCTTGACAGTTTGCCTATGTGGGTGATCTGTTTTTCCTCCCTCAGCAAAATTGACACTCAGCTTAATATATCAAGTGGTGGTGCAGTTAATTTTAGAATTATGTATGAATCATGTTATTAATTGTGTTATGAGGCTGAACACTTATAGACAATAGAACAGCTCCTTCAGATTATCCTTGCTGGGCTGTACCCTTTGCTATTCAGTTTCTGGTTGTGAGAAAGGGTGATCAGCAAGCCAGTTACTCAATGTAATGCATTTACAGACACTAAATAAAGATTGTATTGTATTGTACTCACTTATTTTATTTAATTTTAAAACTATTAACTAAAAATAAATTTAGTTTTATAGCAGTCAAATAAATAATGTAAACAGCTATAAAATTATATATATTTAATATTTATTATTATTTTTTGTACTACTTATCAAAGTAACTTTCTTAGTTTCTATTAATTTTTCTCTTTTTATTGTATGCATGAATGAATGAATGAAAGAAGTGCTCAAAATAAGCAGTAACTAAACTATATCCAGACTGTACAAAAAATAAAGTACAAATTAAACTATTTGAGGCTTGTAAAATGTTTGAGCAACTAGTCCTACAATGCATACAAATTATTATCTTTCGTGATAGGCAATAAATAAGACCATTAATAGTCAATAAAACACTTTAAGATTACTACTCTTGATTATCTAACTAGGTTTTACCTAGTTGTGCCACTCAAACAGTTCTGGTGTAGCATCATCATCAATTGCATTGGTGTCCTATCTTTACCAAAACTGTTACAACCAAACTGGTAGTGCCCCAAAAATAAGAGAGTCCAAGACCTGATAAACCTAAATCTTTTCTATATTATAATTTAAAAACTACTGCAGTGAAAATTAACCACCTGGAGTGAAACAACAGCCAACTGAGCAAAACCTTGGGGATGAAATCTGCTGCCATTAAGTCCCAGTCTTCCACTGTAATCAAGTGTATCTGCTGCCAGCTCTGTGACAATCTCCTCATGAGATATCAGAACTATAAGAGTGAAAAATGTTTAGTATACAAAAAGTATAAAATGTCAAATAACCCATAGCAAACATTCATTTCACAACATCTGTACCACATTTTTGTATCCCTTGTGAGCTTTTAAGTAATGCTCTGAGCAAGAACGAGAGTACCTCATTGTTCTGCGGCATTTCGCTTTTCCCACAACAGAATGTTTAGATATTCATCCTGAGAATTCCTGAGAATACATCAACCTGTGTACAACATGGTTTTAAAGTAAAATGCATTGAAACTATATTCATTTTTAAAGCAATGTTTCTTTTGTGCTATTAATAATAATCTGTCCAATAATAAGACTCCAAAATAAAAGCCAAGAAAACCTTTTGATTTTTGATGTTACCGAGCAAAAATTTTGTTAAATTTAAAAACAAAAATGTTTTAACTAGAAGAAAGAAATTAGCTAACTTATGAAGATATGGTCGATTTTTCAAAGTTTAGCCAATGAGATTAATGGTTTCACAATTTTGCAATTAGTACCTTTCTGCATTGCAATGCCGTTGACCTCTCTAGCTCTTACTTGGATCATTACTTAAAAGTATTCCAGCATGCCTCACAAGGATCAATGCATTCTAAGAATTCTAGTTTTGCCACTGAACCTAAAGCAGGCAAACCTGGACGTTAAAATTTTTTGTTTGTAAGATTTTCTCACTTCGCTCACAATAAACCCCTATTTTAAATTCTTCTTTTATCAATTATATCTCGACCTAAAATATATTAGTTGCATGCCTGGCTGGCTACTGCTCAAAAATTCTTTGCTAAGTGCCTGTATTATTTTCACAGTATGTCTCACCCTTAATGTTAACTTTTGAGCTTTACACCTGAGCAAATAACTAAAAGACAAATCTGTCAGATAGGCTTGACTGTGACATTTCAATTTTAAATCTTTGTGGTTTGAGGGTCTATTATTTTTTCTAATCCACTGAATTAATTTTGATTTTATGATTCAGTCCATGGTAAATGGAAAAAAATTGGAGATCAAGGATGAATTCAGAAATTTGAAAAGGAGGGAACAGAAGGGGTACCATTAATTGAAATAGACTGATACGAGTGCCGATTAAGGTGCAAGCTTTTAAGGTGGTTTTGGTGACAATCTTGTCTAGAAAATTTTTCAATGTTGCAGGTCTCTCACTTGTAAGTGGTATTAGTGTTTGTAAAAATGGGATTCAGTACCCTGTGCTTCACCTCTGCATCTTCTGAGAAAGGGATGGTCTCAGTTAACTTACCACCATCTCTCAACACTGGTGACTCAAACACAACTTCAAGGCCAGTACAAACTCAGAAGTGGCCTTAGTTCTTCTGGAACTACTGCTGTGTTAAGGGCTACAGTCATCTGGGTTTAGAATGACTTACCACCACTCTCAACACTGGTAACTCAAACACAACTTCAAGGTACAAACTCAGAAGTGGCCTTAGTTCTTCTGGAACTGTGGAGCACTGTGTAAAGGGCTACAGTCATCTGGGTTTAGAACAACTTACCGCCATCTCTCAACACTGGTGACTCAAACACAACTTCAAGGTACAAACTCAGAAGTGGCCTTAGTTCTTCTGGAACTACTGCTGTGTTAAGGGTTACAGTCATCTGCATTTAGAACAAAAAACAGTTTTTGATGAAGGGAAATATAAAACGAAAACAATAAAAACAATTAATATAATTATCTTTGTGAGAACTATCTTTCAAAATACTGACTGATGGCTTTAAATGCTTTTTCAGCATCACTTATCAATAATGTACTCGTGCATTATTTTGAATTATTTTAATTTTTTAACTGTAGACTAGTGAGTGGCACTCTGTGTACTATTGTTGTAAAAAAAATTATTCTCCTATACATTTCATCTAACTAGTGCAGACTTCTTCTGGGATGTTGTCATAAGTTATGTCACTGTCTGTTAAAAACTTGGAGTATAGCTGCTCCATAGCGCAATAAAATCATAACACAGTAATCAGCATCACTCAGGTAAAAAAAGCATTTAATAACATCTAAAAAGAAATAATATTATTGAGAAGTAGACAAAAATATCTACAATCTGAACAATGGTAGCAAGAAAAGGGTTAATTGTAATGGTAAATTAACTAATTTTCAAAAATGAGTATTCGAAGAACTTTGTCCAAACACTGTGAGCACTGGCTAAATTTTTGTGTGATCATTAAAGAGCAGCTCTGTCCAAAAACTGTGAGCACTGCCTAACTTTTTGTGTGCGCAATAGAGCAAAAGACAAATTTGTATGCCCTTCAAAATTTTGGGGGCCACGAATAAATTTTACTACCCCTTTGAAGGGGAGAAGGTTTTGTGTCTACCTGAATCCACTTGTTTCTTGAAATAGCCTGGCTCATCAATAAATAATCAACAAGAGACTCAAAGAGCCTGCACTGGGTTGCCTGTCAGATAGCTTTTATCTTATCTTCAAAATAGTACCAATTTTGTCAATATACATACATAACTTCACCCTTCATTTTATAGCCAAAACTTGAAAGGTATAGAATTTCCTAGCTCGTGCACCTATGACCTCTATATTCTATGCAAGAGAAAGTCCCAAAAGTAAGAAGAACGTAACTAAAAATTTAGCAAGAAATGTACAAATCATTTTTATGTAAGTGGGCAAATGCCAAAAAAAGTGGGTGAATGCCCGAATTCTCATATGTTGAGATATAACGTATTTTGCAGGTACAAGTCGTTGGAAAATTTAGCTTAAAACTTCGATTTAATTTAATTTAAAAGAATGTGAACTACAATAACTTTTTGGGTGGCGTGTTGATTATTCTGATTTATTTTACAACTTCCCCTTCCCCACCGATCACTTTTCTAAAAATGTACCCCCCGTCAACTTTAGTGCGTAAACAACTCCATATAGGGATTAGATGTGCATGCGCTGAAACACACTATTCACTGATGTACAAATCTTTTTCATAAATTTTTAAAAGTTTTTGAGCGTCTGTAGCCTGCGTTGCAGCCGGCCCAAGCTCTTTCAGTCGTTGATTTAGACCGTCTGCATATTAGTGCACAATATCGCATTTGAGTCGCAAGGATATATGTAGTCGTTTGTTATTGGCTTGTAGTGAAACATGCATAACAAAGACAACCGTTTGTCGGACTGAATGGCAAAGAATTATAATGGACTGACTGCATATATTTAATTTTAAACATGGAAAAATACAAATTTCCAGAAAAATAATTTTTGCTAGGCCACTCAATTTTGAGCAAAATCAATTAGCTCTTGTAAACGTCACTAACACGTAATTATAAAGAATGTAATTAATATATAATTAACTTATTAGCCAAGAAACTATAAAAGGTTTGAAATAATCGAGGGCGAAACCGGTTGGCTAATAAAGTTCTTGTGGCAAAACAACATGGTATTTGACTTCATGGGGCCAACTTATCCTGTACCATCTTGTTTTTACTGTAGCAACATTAATATAACCTTAACTTATCTAGTGAACATATAGTGATATATATATACCTACAAAATTAAAAATACTAGGATAAATCTAATTTGAAGATGAAAATTGAAATTGTACCAACAGCCTTATAGCCCAAGGTTCTTGCTGAGGTAAAAATTAAATTTAAAATTAAGAGGAATAAGGGAGCATCATTATTTATGCCAGGGGGTGGGCTGGCAAGATTTGCCATTAAACTAAACAGGACCTCCTGACCCTCTTCTAGAGA